>QXTE01000051.1:2974013-3181143 GCA_003942145.1 Platysternon megacephalum
CCTATAGGGCAGCCTGGGGTTGAATTCAAGCTGCTAACCTGAGTTAAAAGCTAAGTTGCCATGTTTCCATTGCTCTTTTAACCTGAGTTATAGTTAAGAACACACCTTTTTGTTTTTGCAGGGTAGATCTACCCTAAGTTATAAGTTAAATGCAGTGACAGTGACCATACATGGTAAGTTGTATGCAAAAGTAATGAATAATCAAGTAACACATGATTATTTCTGTCTTCTAAAGCAGAATGGAAGTTAATTAGCACAGCAATCTCCGATGAACCATTTGCAGAAGATGTAGCTATCGGATGATCTGAAAGAGTATGTAATTCCTATACAGGCATATGATATTAACACAGTAAATCCTCTGTAGAGCCCCTAAATGTAAAAATCGCTCAGATGATATTTTGTGCCATGTGTTATACATTTTATTTATTTTTTTCCTAAGAGGTTTCATTTAAAGTAATTGGTTCTCTCTCCAGTTCACAAGGAGTATAGGAAGCCTCCGATATTTCACAGTGACAGGGTCCTTGAGGAAAGATTTAGCTGCCTGCTACTTATTTTCTCTGAAATGTGTCATTTTAGGTGGACTTTTGACAGGGAACATTTTTATTAGTTTATGGGATTTGGAAAAGCTGACACACACATTTATAGTGCCTCTGGAGAACTTTGCTGAAAGGCCAGGAAGCCAATTCCAAAACAAGAGCAGTCCTATTCCTAAAACATTGCTGTTTCTTTTTAAAATGTGAATTAGAGACTCATATTGTGGGTGTTTTTTCATTGACTTTAATCTATTTTGGACAATTTGGCTTTGCATTATTGTTTTGTTCCCCAAAGCACCAAATTTACCCATTCAATACTGAATGATGACCAAAGCCAGGTTAATCTGGGGGAGGGGAGTGCTCTTCCACTAACCCCCGGCAGCCCAACATATCTGACACTGAGCTGATGGATGGGGAGGGGTGTGTGCATGTGATATAGGATGAAGGTTGTGTGTCTAGGTTTCCAACCCTGCTCCCATTAAAGTCAAGGTCAAAACTCCTACTAACTTCAGTGGGAGAAGGAGCAGACTCTCAATATCACTTTCACCACTGAAAAAGGACATTTTATCTGTTCTCTTATGGCTTCCATGCAGAAATAAAGAAGGAAAAGATTAAATCTGATCTAAAATGCAATCACCTAGCCCTCAAAACACATACAGCGAAGGAATCAACTTTGGACGAAAGAACAAAGGGCTACAACGTCCGATAGCTAGGATTTCATAAGAGATGAAATCATTATTATGGAGAGAATTTAGATATTACCAAACATACTGACTCAAGTGCTCTCTGATGTAACAGATATTAAACTTAGGAGAAAAGTGGACTATGATGCAAGCCAGAACCGATGGTTGATGTGTAAATATGAAGTTGGAGATCCTCATTTCTCACACTGGGGACTGGCTGGTAAGCAAATCCCCCTTTTACCCCTAATGAATGTTTACAAATATGTCTCTGTGTATGTCCAGTGTAGTGGAGTACCGGTGAATAACCTGAGCTTTTAAATGATTTTAACCACTGGTTAAATATTATTAAATAGTTTAAGCTGATATCAGTCCAGCTCTTTGCAGTGTATTAAAATGTCTTTCTGTACCAACGAGCTGTGTTTCAGCAGAGAGTTCCTTTACTTTGTATAAAGATATTGGCATAATCTAGTGATGACTCAGGCCGCATGTCTTTAGGAATGTATAACATCCTTTATCAAGACAGAACACAGTGGCAGTGGTTTGTATGTCCTAGATGTGGTTGCTACTTTTATATGTTTTTAAGTTATTAACGCAAACTGGAAATAGTAGTCCCACTTACATGTATTATGAATGTTCTTTTTTGGGGTTAAACTAAAATGACTTTTCTCATTTTTTGCCATGAAAAATAAACAGCTTTAATTATTGATAGCATACATGATATGCCCATAGTATCTCGGGAAACAACAAGAAAACTTCCTTCTTGTCAAGCAGATCTTGCTCCCATTGAAGCCAATGGTGAAATTCCTGTTGACTTGAAAGGAAACAAGATCAGGGCCCTTAAATTCCCTGAGCCAGTGAGTAGCATTTGTTCCCTGGGTGTCTGAGTGTCACCTTGCTCAGTGCACTCTGTTCCTATGGTGAAGACAGACATCATATGATGACTGTAAAGAAAATACCAAAAGCTTGACAAATAAAACAACAATAAAACAAAACAAACATAATGGGACAGAAAATTGACAGCACCTATTTCAAAGAAACACCAACAGGTCAAATGGAAAATCAAGCATTCCTCCTTTGCTGTTAGACTGGTTTGGGAATTGGTTCCACATGCAGTTAACAGGGGTTATGATGCAAAAAAGAAATGGCAGAAATGTTGTATTCTCCTGCCCAGCAAAGAGATATATGGATTAGCTGGATTAAGCTGATTCTTTTGCATTCCCCTCTTGTAGTTTGGCTGATGGGTTGTTTTTTGTTGTTGTTGTTGTTAAAAGCATTACTAATGGCTTCCTTACATCCTGAACATTGCAGGACAGACTGTTTTTTGCACATTAGTCCTGCCTCTTAATTTCCATATTTGCAAGACGGAAAATAAATATCGGCGAGAATATGCTGGCAAAAGCCCTGAAGCGGTGATAGCGCATACACATTAGTTTGGAGAGACCCAAAGAATTTCATAGCTTGGACAACATATTAATAGAAAGATTGTCTTAAGGACCATCTGCTCTCCATTTACAAACTAGCCACATCTCTTGGGGCAGCTACAGCACTTGCTGATATGGAAAAGTAATATCAGGAAAGCATTGAATGCATTTTTAAAGCTGAAAGGTGTAATAGCTGGAAACCATAGCCCTGGTTCAATGCCCATTGATAACAGTGGGAACAGGCCCCATAAAACCAACCAGATCTTCACTAGAAAATGGTCTGCAGGGTGCTAGTGACCTAGAACCCCAGTTTAAAACCCTCCCAGTTTAGTCAGTGAACAAGTATCAGTCACTATTAAGGCTCCATTTATAAAGGGTTATTTACTGATCAATAGATGTTTTAATAAATGATTAATCAATTGCAGTGGAGTTCCATAGGTCAATAGATTGCTTTTCTCCATGTCTTATCACCATCTTTAATGCATTCTCTGATATGCTTTTAACCATCTGCAACACATACTACTCATGTCTGCGACATGCTTATAAACACCTCGGGATCATTTAAAAACCCTTTATAAATGGAACCTTAACCGAAAGTGAGACCCAAACAGGGGTACAATTTTGCAGACTGCGGGCAGGAGGGTAAGATTTTGTGATAATTACTGTAGATGGTATTAGGATTCATAGCATTTTGGAAAGAAAGTGGCATCCCAATACATAAGTTGCAAGGCCAATAAAAGAATAAGGAAGCTGTTCAGGATGCACCCGAGTTGATGAAATCCTGAAGTTTGATGGGACACAGGTGGGCCTCAGACCACCAGGCTTTTTAAATCCTTTTCTATCATCTAGTTCTTCTGCATTCTATTCTGACAAAGGGTGGAGCTGTCAGCAGCATTCTAATCACTTGAAGCTTATTTTACTTTCCATCGGGACGGATCCCGAGCTCCTCACTCAGTTTTCACTTAGGCAAAACTCCCAATGAAGTCAGTGGCACCTCAGGATTTGGTCTATGATGTTTAATGCCTCACCGAGTTTTGAAAGTGAAAATTATTCTCTACCTAACTGATTCTTTTGTATGTTGCTTTCCTACACCTCTCCATCAGGTTTTCCTTTTGCTTGGTGTAGCAGGGTGCTGGTGCAAAGGCACCTAATTAGCCCCTGCTCAGCCAGCCCCAATCAGGGGAAATAGATTGGGGCTGGGGAGAAGCCTGGTTCCTGGCCTTTAGAATTGGTTGAACCTGCGGGCCTGAGGATTCAAGGGCTATAAAGACAGGCTGGCAGCCAGAAGAAGGGGGGAATGGCCAGGGGTAGCTCAATCTCCAGAGGCTGAGGGCAGACTCTGTTTAGGAGAGGAGATTATCAGGCCTGCAAGCTCTGTCTATAGCATAACACTGGTGGTGGGAGAACGTTGTGTAAATAAAGCCACGGGTGCTGCATAACTAGAAGCCTCTCTGAGCGTTATTGGGACAACCAGCAGGCTCAGAAAGAGGGGCGTGACAGAGGACTTGTCACACTTGGCTTTTTTACCTTAAAAATAGCAGTAATGTTAAGTCTTGTCCTTCCTTGATTTTTGATGGAGGACATACACCTGTAGACTGGGAGCTGGCTCCGTCCTTAACTGAAGGGGGGACGGGGTTGAATCCATGAGTGAGACCTTATCTATGCTTTAGATTAACCCCTGTTCAGCCATCACAGGCCAGCAACTGGCATAGCTGCTTTGGTGCTAACTCCAGCTGTAGACACACGGAAAGCCATGATTTGCACCGGTTCAGGTTTGTCCCTGCTTGAAAGTGGGATAAGTTCAAATGGTGCAAATCACAGCTTTTCTTACCTCTACATGGGGGTTTGCTACAGCACAGTTACACCAATTACTGGCCAGCAATGGCTAAATCTCAATACAGACAAGGCCAAAGATATCTTTCCTTCCAAGTGTTAATAAAATGAATTGAAAAGTATTTTAAACAGTCTGAAGAAAAGACAATCACTTCTACACTCCTTTAATGAGGTTTCTTTTCTTTTCAAGTTTTCTGATGTCATAAACCTACTAGACTTCCAGCTGCCCATAGAGTCTTTCAGGGCAAAAAAGGCCTGCATTTCTAATGTTAAAAAAGGCGGGAAGAAAAACCTCTTTAATTAAAACAATATCCCCAAACAAAACAAAAACAACCCCGTCTTTCCCTACATCCTAAAGATACAAAAGCACTTATCCAGATGCATAGATTTAGGTAGCAAAATGTAAGCACTCATGTGTGAAAATGTTGCCTCTATAATAATCTTCTTCCCATGTTCTTTTGTATTTGTAACCATGCTAAAGATCAAGATTTTGTGCCTTTTAAGGGTTTTGGTTTTTAAAAAAAAAAGCCTTCAAAAATATCTGTGATGGTGTTTTGTTACAGGCCTTTGGCAATTGCTGTTTTGGGTTCAGAAATGTGGGGCTTGTACCTCCTGGAAGATGTCAAGAGCCCTAAACTCAGCATCTGCACTGAACTCTTGTAATTAATTATTGTATTTAGCAAGGATGAGAACGCTTCATTTTTCATGTTGTCCTCACGTGTTAGCATTTCTTTTCACACACACACAAAAATACTGTTACCACAAGAATCTCTCTAAGCATGGATCCAAACCAGGGCCATCCCATACATTGCAATGATGGGCATTTCACACGCCACAGGATGAGCCTCCCTTCAAAATAATGCTCTATTAATCAATGGTTACGATGCAGCAAAATCCCTTACGCAGTGCAGCCACATTCATAACGAATGGACCAGTCAGAGGCCAATTTCCATATGCAGGGTCTGAAGAATTAGTCACTCCCATCACTGTTGAGCAGGAGTCATGTAGTTTAATGGCCTCATGCTGAGGATTTGCACCCCCTGCTGTCATGATTAATATGGCAATGGAGATTGAACTGTGTGGACACATTGATTTATTGGGCTGCATGGCAAGGAAAAGCAAATCCAGGCTACTTACCTCAGTGCAGACCCCTTCGGTGTTGCAATGCCATAGCCTTTGGAATCCAAGTTACCTCCCACCTTCATGGTGTCACATGGCTTGCGCTGCTCTATATACTCATTCATGGTGGACTCCAGGAGGTAGGCGTACTTCCCTTTCGACTTCCTCACCCGGATCATCCCCTCTTCTGTGGTCCTCACAAAAACGGAGGGTTCCGCTGATTTCATGTACGTCCACATCTTCTCAAACACGGCGATTTTAGATCGCTGCATGGGGCAACACAAACCCAGCATGTATTAGACTGGAAGCAGAGGCTTGTGTACCAGTGGAGACTCAGAGTTGGCTTGAGCATGTACCTATGGTTTGTAGTAGTTAAGGAAGGCCAGCTGTGTTAGAAATAGTTTAATGAGTGACTTTAGGTCAAAGAGCTCAAATACCCGGCAAGTTTCAAGTAATTTCAGGTTAAGAACAATCTAGCAATAAGTGTCATTCACCCAGGGCTGGATTGTTTCTGTTAGGCATGAGAAAGATGAAAGAGCTGCATGGGGCTATATCTCCCTAGGGGGAACAATGGGAGGTGGCATTTTCAGCAAGCAGAATTCTCCCCAGAGACCTTGGTGTGGAGGGAGAATATACCCTCTACTAGAAAAGAGAACTCACAGGAAGGGGGTGGGGATTACCACAGCCTATAAATACTGTACTTTGAGTACACCAATATACTTGGAAACAAGGAAAGTATTTAGATGCCAACGATGGTAGGATGAGAAGCTAAGGCAAGGAGGGTGGAAATGTTCAGACTAGATGTTAGGGAAATGTGCTTAACAATAAGAGCAATTATATGGCAGAATAGACTCCCAAGGGAAGTGGTAACGTCTCCATCCCTGCAGATGTTTGAGGAGACATTAATGGGAATGTTGTAGGAAGCAAAATGAAGGAGGTAGACTAGATAACCAACATCATCTTTTCTGGCTCTGCTCTGTATGTTTCTGCCATACATAATGGCAGCGTATTTATATATGGTAAGTGGTTCCATTTGATTACAGGGCAAACCAAAGACTTCTTATTCTGTAAACTTGAGTTGCAAGTCACAGGGTAATTACTTTTGGAACCGCTAAGTGTAATTACTCAGTAATGTGCAGAAGCATGTAATTACTGTATGTTTCTAGGTTATTTACCGTATTCAGCAAACTACATGATCTGTAGTTTCCATGGAATGGCACAAAGACTGACACGATATTTTTGTTTTGTATATGAAAGTCTTAACCATTTTCTCTTACCCTAAAAAATTCTTTAGTTGACCCAGCTTCCAGGGTCCCGTAGGCAATCTCTGTCTGCTTGGCTAAGTCTTCTGCACTCTCTATGGGGGACACCATCCGTTCCACTGTCAGGAAGGCAGCCAGGTTAGCCGTGTAGGAAGAGATGATGATCAAGGTGAAAAACCACCAGACACCACCAACTATGCGGCCAGAGAGGGATCTAAAGACAAAAGTGAAGGGTGAGGGAATCAGGATGAAGGAGTAGAAGATACAATTCGGTGATATAGGCCAGAAGTGTGGTATGTGGTTTAACACCATATCCGCGACTGCTGAGCAATACCAGCTCTTACACCTGTTTCCTGGGAAGCTCAGCGTCAAAATGGGAGAGTGCTTCTCTCTCTATTTCCTTGTTATATGCGTCAAGACACAGGCTTGAGTGAAACAAAACTATCACTGCTGGTGAAAAATAATGTTTGCAGAGTAACATTTTCTTTAATTTTCATTTTCTTTCAGATAAAAAAAAAAAAGCAAAACACAGCAACAAACAATAGGAAACTTTAAATTCCTGGGTAGGGCAGTACCTATCTCAGATGGAATTCTTTACATATATCAGGAACAAGTGAAATCCTAGCAATGATATATGTCCAATGCTAGATAAGGATGGTAAAATGATCAGTCATGTGCAGAAAAGGCAGAAATATTTAATAAATGTTTCTCTTCTTTATTTGATTCCTAGGTTCATGGAATTTAAGGCTAGAACGACCATCAGGTAATCTAGTCTGACCTCCTGTATATCACAGGCTATTACATTTCACCCATTTACTCCTGTACTAAGCCCATTTGGAAAGAAACAGGATGATGTAATTCATATCTTACAGTCATAATGAAATACTTTCTTTTCCATCAGTAACTGCGGAGGACATTAAACAGCAACTATTAAATTAAACATTTTTAAATCTGCAGAACAGGATAATTTGTATTACCCTGTCCGAGTACTTGTAGGAGTATTAAAAGAATGGGCCAAGACACTCTTTGAAACATGAATGTTGATTTTTAACAAATCTTGGAACAGTAGAAAAGTTCCAGAGCACTGGAAAAAAGCTAATGTCATACCCATATTTAAAAGGGGTAAATGGGATGACATGGGTAACTTGATGCTGACATAAATCCCGGGCAAAATCATGGAAAGGCTGCTATGGGATGCAATGAGTAGCAAATTAAAGAGTGGTACCGTAACTAATGACAACCAGCATGATTTTATGGAAAATAGGTCTTGTCAAACAAGCATCTTTTTTTTCGTATGAGATCACAAGTTTGGTTGATAAAGAAAACTGCATTGACATAGTATAATTAGACTTCAGTAAGGCGTTTGACTTAGTTCTGCATGACTTTCTATAAAAACCACTATACAAAATCAGTGTAGCCAGGGCCGGCGCAATCCATTAGGCGACCTAGGCGGTCGCCTAGGGCACTGCTATTTTGGGGGCGCCGGCACTGCGGCCGCCCGTAAAAATTTGGGGGTGGGACCTTCCGCCGCCGCTGTTGGGGGCGGGATTTCGGGGGCGGGACCTTCCTTACTGAGTGTAGCACATAACTAAATGGATTAACAACTGGTTAACTATTAGAAATATGGGAAATCAATAGCCAATGAGAATGTTTCTACTGGGGATCCTCAGGGTCATTGCTCATTGGCCCAATGCTGTTCAATAACTTTGTCAGTCATCTGGCAGAACACATAAAATCATTTCTGGTAAAATTTACAGATGATCTGAAAATTGGTGGAGTGGTAAATAGTCATTGCACATGTCAGTTATATAGACTGATCTGGATTGCTTGGTAAACTGAGCTCATCTGAACAATATGCATTTTAATACAGCCATGGGACAAGGGGAATTCTCCATCACTTGGAGTCTGTAAATCAAGACTGGATAGCTTGTTCAAAGATATGCTATAGCTCAAACATAAATTATGGGTTTGATGCAGAGTTCAGCATGTGAGGTTCTTTGCCCTGTGTTATGCAGGAGATCAAACTCAATTATCATAACAGTCCTTTCTGGCTTTATAATCTATGAATCTACTGCATTCTATCTCCAGTCAGATTGCCAAATTACTCTAGGAGCTGGAGACAGACAGATAGATTGCTCAAGCAGGAATCTATTTACTGCATTCAAACATTTTAATATAATTTTAAAGGGAAGATTCTGTTTTTAAAAGGGATTTTAATAATGATGCTTCCTCCTCAAATTGCTTGTACTCTCTTTCCTTTTTAGCCAAACCCATCTCTCAGGCAGGAAGGAAACCATAATGCTATTTTATGCAGCCAGGCTGGCAAGGAAGGGGTTACCTATCAGAAACACTGCCTCCCTCCTGTAAGCTCAGCCTTTTCTCTCTGCAGTGTGTCTCTTTAACATCCTCTGTCACTGCCCTGAAATCTGGCCTGGACTATGGTAATGGAGATATAGCCTTTAAATGACAGACATGGTGATGACACATGTCAGCCTGTGTCTGGGTTTGCATGAGTGAATGGATCCAGCTGCCATGCTTTCTAGAAGTCATTGTTGGCTAATACAATTTGGCAAACAAAACTCCACACTCCATTGCTCCAGCTAGGGAAAAAACAAACAAAAGCCACACTTCACTAATCGCAGAAATCAGAGATGGAAAAAGAGTGAATTAAAGTAGTCTGTTCCCTGCACCGCTCCTCTATATTGTATATTACTGCTTTGTCCGGGCTATCTTTAAATCTCTCGCGGATGTGGGAGTAGCTGTTCTTTCAGACATCATGTATCTCATTTATATCAATCTGACCTGAAATCCCTTTGGTCAAAATTGCCATTCTTTGAGCTCAGAGAGACACCACTTAATGGAAACCAGGGACCACATTTGCTCAGCAACAAAACTCTTCTGAATACATTTGCAATTTGCAGAAGGGAGACCACACATTTTTAATACCAGGGAAATAAAAGCCAATGCATCAAACACACTCTCAGCTTCACACTCCTGAAAGAGCAATCAGAGCAGTTTTCACAAAGTGCAGAGAGAGCAGTCTGCAGGAAATACGGCCACAGTAAATAGCAGGGACAAAACAGCACACTGTTTATTTTACTTTTTTTTTCCTTCTTCCAGATTTGTGAGTGAAATGATTGCTTATGAAAGTAGAATTGGCTTGAGCGAGGCACTGGGCAAGTGACTTTCCAGCCCCTCTGCCAGGGCATCTCAATGCTGACCTGTAGCCCCCCTGGCTACTTCAGTCCTAAGGCTTATTTAACCAGTCATGTATATTGCAGGCTGCTTCTGTGATGTCAGCAAACTCATTATCACCTGAAACCTGAGCTGGAGGTGAAAGATTTCAAAGCAGTGGAATGTATAGTCTCACGTAGAATCCGGCTCCCTGATCTAGTTAATATAACTTACCTCTGAAGTGATGTTCGTAAAGGTGATTGTTTCTTTTCTTTAAAAAAAAAATCACCTCTTACAAAGCAATAAGAACCCCATATTTTTAATATAGGGCAGGTGGACAGGTTTCATGACTGAAGGACACTGTTATATTGTGACCATCTTGCAGCTGTTCAGAACCCAGCGTGACACACGTTAGTTGCCTTGGCCCAGATGAGTTGTTGGCTCTCTCAGCAAAATGGCCAATGACTGAACTGCCTCCCATAGAGGTGTATGCACTGTAGTTGTAGCTGTGCCAGTCCTAAGACATTAGAGAGACCAGGTGGGTGAGGTAATATGTCTTATTGGACCAACTTCGGTTAGCGAGAGAGACACGCTTCCGAGCCACACAGAGCTGTCAGATGCTCCGAGTACCTTTTCCAGATCTGAAGAAGAGCTCTGTGTGGCTTGAAGACTTCTCTCTCTCTCACCAACAGAAGATGGTTCAATAAAACATATTATCTCCCCCAACTTGTCTCTCCCCAAGAGGCGGTCATTAAGGAATGATGTGGGGAAATGGGAACTAACACAACATTCTTTCTGCAGAGGATTTCAGCCTCCAGGTCCGTCAACTCCAACGCCTTTCACCAGAGTTCACAACACGTTACTTTTAATAAATGGTGGAGGGAGTGGGGAGGAATTGATGGGTTCAGTGAACACACCTTTGGATCTGAAGGGGAAAAAAAATGTTTCCCTAATTAGTCTAGATGATGTGTGTTTGGGGAAGGAAGCACTTGTAAGAGGCAATAGAGGCACCAAACAAGAGTAACCGGATAACGTCAAATCCAACAATTTCTGATGACGAAGGCCACTTCAACCTGGCAAGCGACACTTGCATAGCTAATTATTACATTCATCCTCCAGCTGCAATTATACAGCTTTTCTTCCCTGATGAAGCTGGGATATATTTGTGACTTAATTCCTGTCAGCTGCAGTCAACTGGACCCCAGCCTTTAGACTGCAGACATCATTACCTTAGTCTTTATTGATTTATCGCATAGGGGCTGCCTACTGTTAGCTGCAGATGGCTTTTGCTTCCGGATCATGCACCTGTCATGAGCTGGATAAAAAAGTAACAATGGGGTATTGGCATCTGTTCCCCGCAGAAGACGACACCCAGTGGAAACAGCCACTCACCCTAGTGTCATAGCAATGTGCCTCACCACAAGCGGAAGCAACACAAACCTCAAACACGGTTATGTCTTGTTGTGTGATGGCTCATCAGAGACAAAGTTGAAGAGCAACATTTTGTCCCCATTGCTAGATACGCAACTTAGAGTTAGAAACCTTAAATTTAGGCCTCTGCGAGTACATAATAATGAACTGACTCAGATTGCAAGCACTTTGGGGGCAGAGGCTATCTTTTAGGTTTGTGTTTGTACAGGACATAGCGCAATGGATGGGGGCTACCGCAGTACAAGTAAATAATAATAATGAAGGGAATATGTCCATGATGAAACATCACACGATTGGATGTAACCCTACCGGGCATTTCTACAATTCGATATCAGTGACATATTTTAAGCAGAAGGTTCTCAAGTTGGAATTTTCGGGGCATGCAGATAGACTAGCCAGACTCTGGACCTGTGCTCAGTAGAACAATGGTACTGCTGACCAAATTTAAATGACTGAGAAGACAATAGCAGCGTATGTAACATATTTTATAGCCCTTGCCCTGTTGCATCTGTAGACTGAAAAGAGGCAGCAGTGCTATCACCATGGATACAGTTTTCAAAAGTGCCTAAGTGACTTAGGAGACGAAGTCCCATTTTCAAGTGACAGACACTTAGGAGCTTCCATTTCATTGCAAGCCAATAGGACTTAGGATACAATTTAGGTGAATCTCTATGGGATACAATTTTCAAAAGCGTCGAAGTGACTTAGGAGACTAACAGAGATTCACCTACGACTTGAGTGATAGATGTCATTTTTTAAACCAGTTGCTCTGAAGTTCAAGCCCCAACAAAGTCTATTTTGTGTCTTTATACTACTTTATATTAATAGGCAGTATGAGGTTTGAATTCCCTTGCATTGAGTATTCTCATGTCTCCTAGGCCATGCCAAGCATAACATTAGGTTAGTTGGCTTTCTACTGTACTGAAACTGCTGTTAGTGACTGAGCTCTCTATTGAAGTAAGGAAAGATTTCTGTGCCCACATCCTTTAGCCCTCACAAAGACATGCCACGGGTCTTGACATTTGGATCTGTGTATTTAACTCTTGTATTTATTCATAATCATGATTGTATTAATACTCGGGAACAGCAGCCTTTTTAAACAGAATAAAATCCTTGCAAGTAATAAGCGGAGAGGATAATAGTGCAACAAGAGGCTTTCATTAACGTTTGGCTGACTCTGGGATGTGGAAAATGATGAAATAGCTAGATTAACCAGATGGGGTTTTGTTTTGATTTGTTTTGCCACATTGCTTTCTCTGCACTCAGAGCAATTCTGTTCTACACACTCCGAATTGAGACCCCTGGGGTTCTCCTTCCAACTTTATCTGGCTGGCCATAATCACCCCATGCCCTCTGCCCACCGCTGATTCTCTATTGCCCTTATCACTGCCAGCTAGCAAGGCCCAATCTCGCCAATGGAATATTACTAAAGTCCTCCAGGTACCATGTTCCTGTAGCAGTTGAATGCTGAATTTTTTGGTCTTCTATTTCCACTTTGTGACATTTGGGAAAAAAGTCCAAATCGGAATGAAAAGCAGGAAATTCTGAAATTTCCTATGAAATGAATATTCTGACAAATTTCAATTTGGGCCCATTGAAACATTTCATTTTGATAAGGTAAAAATGTTTCATTTCTACTTTATCATTTCAATTCATTTTGTTTAGACTTTTACACTACAGTAAACTATTGTATGCAAGATAATCTAGATGATATTAAATTAAAATATTAATTTGCATATTATCAGTCTAAATTAAATGAACTGAAATGATAGTGTCATATCTGATTGTTCTACCTTATCAAAACAAAATGTTTGTGTTATCAAAGTGAAAGGAGAAATTCATTTTGACTTTCTCATTTTGTTTCAATAACAATTTGTTTCAAATTTTCCCCATGAACAGCTCTGCCAGAAGTAACACGTTCCCGCAGAATGTTTAGCTTTCCACTAAAGAACATCTTTCCGTAGAAAACTGTTCCGTAATTTTTTTTCTAGAGGATCATTCTCCGGGGCAGAGGAGCTCTCCGTTGGTAGAGAGCTAGTTGTTGTGCTAGCCATAGCCCTTTCACCTGGCATGGAGGGAAGAGGGTGAGGGGCGTTCCAGGAATAGGGTGGGCACATGGCAGGGTGGAGCTTCTCTCTGCCCCATCCACCACTGCCAAGGACCTTATGCCAGCAGTGCAAGTTAAAGGCCCTCCTCTGAAGATCTAACATGCATGAGGACTGGGAGAGCTGAAACCAGTTCCTTGGCCACCCCGTCTCCCATCACCACTGCCTTTGAGTATCTGCCCCATGGTACTTCTTGAGAATTTCTATATCTGGACACCCAAGCATTGTTTTCAATAGCATCATTTTTGTGTCACTCGGTGTTTGTTATTGTATTTGTGAACATGCCAACCTTCCACTGGCCAGAGGCTTAAAGGAGAAGCAGGGAGGAATGTCAGGGTCACAGGCCAGGACAACATGCCTTCTCCTTGGTATTGACTTCCCTTCCCCTCCCATACCCTCATTCACCATCTGTCCCAGTGCAGATTCACCTACTGCCCTCTTGGGCTGTCTGGTAAATGGCCTGCATTTTCACCTGTCTGTGAAAGTTATTAATTAAAAATGGTGCCCAGTCAGGTGAAAATTTAGGCTATTTGCCAGGCAGGCAGAATGCTGTCCATATCTTAAGGTATCATGGGCAGTCTGCCAACGGTGCTATAGTTCTAAAGCCCACAATTCTTCTTGCTCTTGCAGAATGAATCCCACTGACCAACATTAAACTCTTGTTTTAAAAACCCTTCTCCTCTCCTGCCTGACAGGTGAGATGGTGTGGCCCCAGAACGACCATGCCACTGCTGATAGTGATGAAGTTTCAATTCCCCTTAGTTCTCATGGAGTGAAGGTTTTCTGTGTTCTAGTTTTAGCACTGATGGATTCTTCACAGGAAAAAGAAAAGCATCCAGCTAATGTCTCATTTCTTAAAACAAAATGCAATCCCAGATCAGACAATTTGCTCTTTGATCTTATCCCTCACAGAAGGTAACTGAACCTAACAGGAATTTGCATGTGCTTTGCCAGCTTATTACAGAGAACATCAATTCTCTAGCAGAATACATTTGATAAAAAAAAGATTAACAAGATCATCATGAAATATACAAAATAAATCTCTTTGAAAATTGTTTGAGTATCTTCTCCGTTCTCCCTCCCCCACCCTTAGAACTCATTTCTTCTGGAGAATTACACTTAAACTGACAGCATTTTAATTAGAAATGCAAATCCAGGATTCTAAAGAGATGGCTGTTTTGGGAGGATTTCCCAGATTTGCTGTTAAATTCATTTCTAATAAAGGCTTATTTAGCCGACTGACATATTTGTCAGTGAATGAATTTATGCAAAAACAGTGAAAGAAAATCTCTTAGACACCTGCGGAGCAAATGCAACTTTTGGTCTTCTACATACACAGCCTATGTTCTCAGACAGTTGTCTATTAACATGGTAGTGACCAGAGATAATTGAACATGTACATGGGAGTTAGACTTGGCAAGGCATCTAATGAAAACATTTCCTTTGGTTCTGATTTGTGAGGGGCTTTTGTCCTCTGCTTTTGCTCCCAGTTCCAAATTTAAACACACCCTAAATCTCAAAGCTAAAATCAGTCAAAAATAAATGATTTTTTTACTTCTTTTAAAAACCGTATGAAATTGCAAATTTCACACTTTCATCCCCAAACCACAGATCAGCCCCAGGTTTGTGAACAGTGGAGGATATTTTAACAGACTGGGTCTGAGAGTGTGGAATTGGTAACAGACTGAAAGCAAGGGAAGTTGTGTGTGATTTTAGGAACCATTGTGCCCATTTTGCACAGCTGCAGCTATTATTCTCTTATGCCCTCCTGCTTCATGGAGCGTTCTGAATGAGCTACCGACTGTTTTTTATGACATTTGAACCTTGATTATAATACACGTTTCTCCCCCTGCACTGTTATATTCATTTTTGGCCTTTTTGTTTGCATATTACTCATATACCAACTCTGCTTCCCTGCATAATAGCCTTGGAATTTTGACTGCAAACCCTGGTGTTAAAATGGCCCCTCAAGAGTACCTCTTATATATGTGTATGAACACATTTCCCCCTATCATTTTAATGGCACATGTTCGCCCTGCTTTCCCCAACTCCCCCCACAACTTTTGACATGGTGGTAATGAATGCATGTTTTAGTTCGAAGTGGCTGAGTATATAGGCTTCAACCAATCCGAATATTTTATGCAAATACGAGGGGTTTAAGTAATGGGAACAAATCCTTACAGAAGTCTGAATATTGTACCTATTATATTCTGTGTTCTTATTTTAAGCCCGTAAGAGACTGGAAAAATCAGGAGAGCGCCAAGCTTTCATTTATCTGTTCACCATCTGGGGAACTACCCTTTGCCATACCTTCAGATATAATAATGAAGCCCAGACTGCCTATCAATACCAACGTATTGGAAAAATGAGATAACTATTCTAGAATCCAAGCAGAAGCCATTATATAAAGTTGCCCTGAGTCCATTTACTGTTTAGAGGTGCAGTGACCATGCATATCATTTGCGAATAAGCAGTCTCCCTGATTAATCTCGAGTCTGAATCCCAATCAGAATGGATTTAATCAGATCGCCATTGTACGCAGAAGACCTTCAGTCCATGCGGCATTCTGATTTGACTTCAGTCTGTGCGGGTTTAATTACATTTTACAGTTTGCCGACTCCTCCCTTTCTGTCTGTCCGCAGGCTAACGACCCTGGCCAGCAGGGTATTCCCCCACCCCTCCTTCCTCTACAGAACAAATTCTCATTTTCTTCCATTTCTATTCACTGGGCAAACTCTCTCTGAAATGAATTTTTGTGCTTAGTCAGAAATGTAGTACACCACTTACTGTTATTCAGTCTTTCTTTTTCTCTCCGGTCTTTGGATCTCATGGAAGCTGCAGTGCTGAGTATAAAGGGGACTTTATGGAGCTGCAAAAAGAACGAGGAGTACTTGTGGCACCTTAGAGACTAACAAATGTATTTGAGCATAAGCTTTCGTGGGCTAGAACCCACTTCATCGGATGCATGTAGTGGAAAATACAGTAGGAAGATATATATACACAGAGAACATGAAACAATGAGTGTTCCCATACACACTATAAGGAGAGTGATCAGTTAAGGTGAGCTTTTATCAGCAGATAATAAACACCCATTGTTTCATGTTCTCTGTGTATATATATCTTCCTACTGTATTTTCCACTGCATGCATCTGATGAAGTGGGCTGTAGCCCACGAAACCTTATGCTCAAATAAATTTGTTAGTCTCTAAGGTGCCACAAGTACTCCTGTTCTTTTTGCAATACAGACTAACACGGCTGCTACTCTGAAACCTGTTATTATGGATCTGGTAATAGCTCTTTTCAAAACACCCAAATCTGCATTTCTGACAGAAGAGGGGCGTATAATAGTCTGAGCAAAGGATTAGAGGTCAGAAACACTTTATTTCTAATCCCAAGATAGCACTGCCACCTCATGGGACCAAGGACAATTCACTTAACCTCCCTTCTTCAATTTCCCCTTCTCTAAACAGGTGGTAATAATATTAGTTACATAATTTAAGTGGGTGTCGTGAAGATTAAGTCACTGGGTCAGATCCACCTCCTGGACTCTACTGCTGCAAGTCTGGCGCAAGTGTCCTCCTGCTGAGGCACTCCAGCCACCAAAGAGAAGGGAATAATGAGTGACTTTCCCAGCAACATCTGCTGATGGGGCTCTGATAGGGTCTTAATCAGCCCATCACCAGTGAAAGTCCTTGTAGGGCAGAGGAGGCAGTACTGCCTCCTGCCCGCTCCCAGGGTGAATTCCTCTCTGGTGCCGCTGGTCTCACTGACTCATGGAAGTGCAAATTGCATCCTTCAGGCTGGGCCAATATGTAGACAAAGAGCTCTAGAGACTTTAATATAAATACTAAGTGTTACTAGTGGCCTCAGACTAGGCTGTAGGAGGTCTGGACATCTTGGCTTTAAACTAGTGAGTGAAATTCTGGCCCATTAAAATCAATGGGAGTTTTGCTGTTGACATCCATAGAGCCAGGATTTCACTCAGAGTGCGACTCTTCTGCTTTCAGTCCTGTCCACTTAAGCAGTGAGCATTGACTACTGGCAATGACCACAGAGAAGCTTGTGGCTGTTCAGAGTCCATTCCTTCTACCTCTTAATGCCATCGTTAAGGGTGAGGATTATTAAGGCAAAAACTCCGGCCAAACATTTTATGCTCATGGGCAAAAGGGAAAATTCAAGCACATGAAGGGCACCGGTAGCCACTTCTACCCATTATATCTCCCCAGAGTTCTCTCGCGAGTAGCCAACTTTCCAGCTTAAGAATCAACTTTTTAAGCAAGCGCCGAAAAGCTCTTTGACACGCTTCTTCAATACGACAAAGACATCCTTTGTACTATTAGAATTTGTGCTTGGCCAGCAGGCCTCGCCAGAACAGCTTCCTGTTCCTTAGTGCCACATTTGCATGCTAAGACACCAGAGAACGATGCTGTGCTGATGGATACCAGTTGGTGGGAGGGACAGAGAGAGATGGATTCAGTCTTTGGGGCGGGTACTTTGTCATCTCCGTGTTTGGAAGGTGCCAAATGCATTTGGGGTGCCACTGCATTATAATTAATGTAATCACTATGATATACAATAGAATCATTGATGATACTTCTGTCCTGCCAAAGTGTTGAATACTTACATAAGCCTGAGACCTGAGATGGTCAGTGGTCTTCAGCCAACAGAAATAGGATGGGATTGTCAGATCGGTCTAGGGGATTTGAGTGTTTGTTCATTTTAATTGGAATTGATATCCAAATCCTGTAGGTGACTTTGGAAATCTGTAATTTCCATGCAATAAATAAGACATCACATCAAAGTGACGGCTCCATAACCTAGAAAATGGCCTCTTACAAGCTCGTCCTTTACAAAACATATTCAAAAAGACAAATAAGGGAGATACGGGAGGAAGAGGAGGGTGAGTGGACAGTGACTAATGACTGACAGTGAGTGACAGTTACATTCCATTAATTCCTCTATGGCTACAGGAGGGCACATAGCTACAACTGCTAAGAAACCTCAGCCCTCCAGTGCACCTTTGTGATGACCCACACTGCTCTACTGCCCAAGGCTGTGATACAATCCGCTAACACTGATCTGTAACCATGTGCTCCCTTCCACACGCCACTGTGTTAAAATTCCCTAAGCATCCCAGCCACATAGTTAGCCTTGTAGGGTGAAATCCTGACCCCACTGAAATCAATGGAAAAATTCCCCAGTGGGACCAGGTTTTCACCCATAGCATAGATGGTTCCCTAACAAACCCAGGATGGGGTGGGGGGGTCCACTCTTTATCTTTGGATGTGTGTGTGCAGCTCACACAAAAGTCAATCTGGCATCTAGCTGAGGGCACAGAATCATAGAAGATTAGGGTTGGAAGAGACCTCAGGAGGTCATCTACTCCAACCCCAACTAAATCATCCCAGCCAGGGCTTTGTCAAGCTGGGCCTTAAAAACCTCTAAGGAAGGAGATTCCACCACCTCCCTAGGTAACCCATTCCAGTGCTTCACCACCCTCCTAGTGAAATAGTTTTTCCTAATATCCAACCTAGACCTCCCCCACTGCAACTTGAGACCATTGCTCCTTGTTCTGTCATCTGCCATCACTGAGAACAGCCGAGCTCCATCCTATCAAATCCCCCCTCACTCTTCTCTTCTGCAGACTAAATAGCCCAGGTTCCCTCAGCCTCTCCTCATAAGTCATGTGCCCCGACCACCTAATCATTTTTGTTGCCCTCCGCGGGACTCTCTCCAATTTGTCTACATCCCTTCTGTAGTGGGGGGCTCAAAAATGGATGCAATACTCCAGATGTGGCCTCACCAGTGCCGAATAGAGGGGAATAATCACCTCCCTCCATCTGCTGGCAATGCTCCTACTAATGCAGCCCAATATGCCGTTAGCCTTCTTGGCAACAAGGGCACACTATTGACTTATATCCAGCTTCTCATCCACTGTAATCTTCAGGTCGTTTTATGCAGAACTGCGGCTTAGCCAGTCGGTCCTCAGCCTGTAGCAGTGCATGGGATTCTTCCGTCCTAAGTGCAGGACTCTGCACTTGTCCTTGTTGAACCTCATCAGATTTCTTTTGGCCCAATCCTCCAATTTGGCTAGGTCACTCTGGACCCTATCCCTACTCTCCAGCATATCTACCTCTCCCCCAATTTTAGTGTCATCCACGAACTTGCTGAGGCTGCAATTAATCCCATCATCCAGATCATTAATAAAGATGTTAAACAAAACTGGCCCCAGGACCGACCCCTGGGGCACTCCGCTTGATACCGGCTGCCAACTAGATATCGAGCCGTTGATCACTACCCTTTGAGCCCAATNTTGGCAACAAGGGCACACTATTGACTTATATCCAGCTTCTCATCCACTGTAATCTTCAGGTTGTTTTATGCAGAACTGCTGCTTAGCCAGTCGGTCCTCAGCCTGTAGCAGTGCATGGGATTCTTCCGTCCTAAGTGCCGGACTCTGCACTTGTCCTTGTTGAACTTCATCAGATTTCTTTTGGCCCAATCCTCCAATTTGGCTAGGTCACTCTGGACCCTATCCCTACTCTCCAGCATATCTACCTCTCCCCCAGCTTTAGTATCATCCACGAACTTGCTGAGGCTGCAATTAATCCCATCATCCAGATCATTAATGAAGATGTTAAACAAAACTGGCCCCAGGACCGACCCCTGGGGCACTCCGCTTGATACCGGCTGCCAACTAGATATCGAGCCGTTGATCACTACCTTTTGAGCCCAACGATTTAGCCAGCTTTCTATCCACCTTATAGTCCATTAATCCAATCCATACTTCTTTAACTTGCTGGTAAGAATACTGTGGGAGACCATATCAAAAGCTTTCCAAAATCGAGGTATAGGCAGAATGCAGTGAGCTGGGTTATCTGTCTCTTTTCTGGGACAGCTACATCCTTCAGTGGTCAGGATCAGGTTTTTAAAAGGGCCCTGAGGAAGGAAACCTGGAAAGTCAGATTACCCAAAGGGTGCACACTTGTTTCATTCCAGAAGGCTGTTAAAAATGGGGAGAAAATGAAGGACAAGAGGAGAGCAAATGGGAAGAACCCAAAAAAGTAAAAGTGTATTGATGGCTGATAGGGAAGTCAGAGATAAAAACATATCCAGTTGTCCTCCTAAGTGAAGGTACTATGGATACTCTCCATGATATTGCCAGGTACATTTAAGGGATGGATGTTTAGGATGAAGCTTTGTATGGAATCTAAAACTAGGCAGTTTGTACAGGGTGATGGTTTCCATGAAAGGCAAAATAATTATTGTTCCGCTGGTGAAGTTTTGCAAGCTTGAGCTACAAGCAAAACACAGTTTTCAGTCCCCCTGAGCAAAACTTTCTCTGTAAAAAAGCTGATCATATTTTTCTCACTTTGGTGACATTTGTTAGCTTTGCTGCACAAATTTCACAAGGTGACAAGCATAAAATTCACTAGAAGCACTAGCTGAGGTGCCTCAGGAGAGCCATTACCCAGGAACTTCCTCTGCTTCAGGTAGCACAGAATTTCACTGCATTTTCCTTTCTTTTTAAATGGGTGCCTATTATGCTGTGTTGCCAGGTCCAACAATCTCACCCTGCTGAGATTATTAGGTGCAAAGATTTAATTTATTTTCGATTACATCCCACCAGTTCCTCATTTCCCCCAAGGTCCTTCTTTTACATTTCAAATGCAGTCACAGTTTCTGTTTTAATCTCTGAGACTGCCTTTGGATTTCAGGGCAAACCCGTTTAATTCTTCCCCAGTTTCACAGAGTGGCTGGCCTTTCTAAAGGGAACTAGGTCTCAGCCCACCTGTGGCATGGCTGGTTTGCCTCCTCAGGTGGAGAGAGTGAATTAAGTCACGTGACAGGTAGTCATCTGTCTAAACCAGGCCTCTGGGAGGGTAGAAGAACAAAGGCAGGTAGACAGCTAATGGGGGCAGCTGCAGAGTGAAACTTCAGGGGGAGACAAAGTTTGCTGCAGTGGTCCTTGAGCAAGACTTTTGGGGCTGGATACAAAGACCCAACTGGAAGATCCATACAGGTCCAGGAGCACTCAGGCCTACACACTAGTCCCCGCAAACCTCCCAGGGCAGGGGGGCTCAAACCCTCAAAGGGGCACATGTGCATAGAGTTAATGTTATCAGCATTAACTCAGCTGCTAAAATTCCACACCGCTTTTTTTTTAAAGGGTCTGGAAACAATGCCAGGGAGAGCAGCTCTGCCTTGTCTGCCTCTCCTCAGCCACAGATCCTGACTCCCATGTGTGGTGTACTGAAAACTGTGTTAAAAATGGTGATCGATTACCTTAAATTCGGAGGGTTTTTCCGGATCCTGCTTGCAGGTAGGGGGTGCGGTAAGGAAGCAGGCAAAGTCAGCCTTCAGCCAGCAGCCTACACTAAGGTGGGGTGAGCTGAGCTGTCTGTTTTATGGAGCAGCCTGTTTTCTCTCTCTCTGATTTTGGACTCTTGTGTGTTATTCTGAATTTGAAGAAACAAGGTATTGTTGTGTTGCAGCCTTTCAGCCAGTATTTTATGTTTATCTTTGGGGATGCCGTGAAACATAGCACAACATGAAGCCAGAGAAAGGAGGAAAGCATGCCAGGGAGCAGCATGCCCTGTATTTCTGTCCTTCCACAGGCAAGCCCCATATGGATTCCATCCTTTTCTTACTATGCATGTGGAGTGGACAACAGAGCCATTTATTCTTTAAAATCCCACTGAATTTCAGTGGGAATTGGACATCTAACTCTTTTCACTCCTTTGAAAACCCCAGTCTTAGCGGCAGGGAAAGGGCCCCTGCTTGATCTATGCTTATGCCCATTCCAATTTATCTTGGCTCCTCTAGATGGTCTCAGATTCTTAATATTTCTTCCCCTCCCACTTTCCTTTCTCCTAGTTGTTTTTCTTTATCCACAGAGTCCCTGTATACTTCTTTCCTCCCTCTCACTCTGTGATAATCTTCCTCTTCCTCATCTCCACTATCTGATTTGGTTGTTTGCCTGCTTTTACTAATCATGTAACTTCAAAGGGGTATTGTGAGAATTAATTAGTGTTCATAAAGTGTTTTGAAGTCTTCCAATGAAAGATGCTAAAACACTTTGCACTTCTATGGGGCCTTTTATCAGAGGATCAAAGGATCATTGCTGCTGTTGAACGATTACTGCTCAGCCTTTGGATCTGAGGGTAAGCAACTACTGTCCTGGGGCAAGCAATAATCCAGAATTACCTTATGGGCTTCATAATCAGGTCAACCTCTTTAAAAGTATGTTGTTTATGCGCGCACGCACGCACACCCCCTTCCCCGCCCTGCTATAACACTACCAGATGAACCCCTCCTGACTTATGGACATAGTTCACCTCTTCACGGTGATGCGGTGAAAGGTACCATCCATGAGTCCAGGAACAGCCACCTGTTATGGACTCCCTGCCCCGTAATCACGGGAACCATGGTGCTCCAGAGAATTACCAAGCTGGACTCTGAAGATGGAGCCTGCAAAACGGCCCCTTGAGAGCTTGTCTGCTCAGCCACCCAGCCTCTTCCTCTGAGATTCTAATGTAGATTCCACTCTGGACGAGGCACACTGTTAGCTCAAGACCATGGTTTGCCTCAGTGCATCTACTGATCTCAAGGAAAGCGAAAGAAATTTGTTTCTCCCAATGAAGACCGCAGTAGCTACACGAATGATTACAGAACCTCCTGCGTGCACCTTTGTGGTCTATGCTCTGGACCACAACAAACTCAATAAGCCTCGGGAAGCACTTGCCTGACTGGAACGTCTATCTTAAATAAAGCAAGTCATGAAATGAAGGGGGGAAAGGGGGAGACTCTAAATGCATCTTCATGTCTCCAGCACACAGAGCTCAGAGACTGCTGCAGTACTGAGGAGGTTTTAAAAGAAATTCTGTGATAAAAGCTGAGACAGCTGCTTTCAAACAGTGACTTTTATATATACATATATATAAATGCAGATGTGCCCAAACATTTTAGAAAAACCTGAGGCAACGTTACCTCTGGGAGCCTTGGTTCCATGTGGGTAAATTTCCTGAACATGCTGATATGATTTCCACCTTCCCAATTCTCCTCCACCCTGACTGACCAGTAACACTGCAGTCCTGGGGCTCCTATCACTTTGCTTATGCCTCTCAATCCTTTCCTGGGATAGGCTCTTCTTTTCTGGGACCCTCTATGCCATTCATATTTCTGCTCTTGGGTTTCTCCTGTGCAAAAGGCATCAGGAGTAAGATGGTTGGATGATGCAGACAAATATTCACAAAGGACTAAGACAGGAGGCCTCCAAACNCTAGATGACCTCCTGAGGTCCCTTCCAACCCTGAGATTCTATGATTCTATCTATGATTCAAACACTTCTCAGTTTTGGGACTTAGACTCAAGTTTTCAGAGCTAAACAGTGAACACAACAAGTCTCAAGCTTCCCCTCCAAGTCCCCCCACATTCATCCCCTGGGAGTTTTCAGGGATGCATTCTTTATTGAGCTCTGTTATGGCACTAAACCTGCTCATCACAATTTGGGGAATATTTCCCCCTAGGCACATGTGATTATTCTGGGTTTCTACATCATGTACCCAGACATAAAATTATCTCAGTGTCTGGAAATCTCTATTTAGGTTACAAAAGTGTGAAACAGATTGGATAATGTGCATCTGTGGGCACATTTCCACTGCCATGGTGCAGGATGGAATGCATACCTTGTGTCTGGCAGACTGAAGAAGACACCAGGGGATCGTGCAGTACTACCCAATGAATAAAAACAGTGTATTATCACACTCATCCCCGGTTCTATGGACACCTGCATAGCTACTACAGAGGAAAAGTCTTTGAACATAAGCATATAAAATCTCTCAGGAAAAGGCCAACCAGCCCAATTCACCCACCTCTTTTAAATGCACCTGAAAACCACCTTCCTGCTCATTCCTCAGATCTCTCAATCCTTTCAGTCTCCAGAAACAGCCTCATCAACTGGTTAATCCTCTTTGCATTGCATCAATCGCTTTCTCCAGTCGATCAGCTCTTTCAACTCTCCCATAAAGAGCAAAGTGTGGTATCCTGTCCCCATTTACACAAGTTCGCTCCCCAGCTTTTTAGCACCACCCATGACAGCATCGGCTTTCCCTGCCTATTGCTTTGTGATGCTGCTTTGAGACATAAAGATACTGTGTTGCAATACTCGCTGGTTTCATGCACATGTTTGTGTACGTGTAATGACAAGGGAGAATGGTATTTGCGGTGTCACCCCATCAAGCCCTTGGGAGGAGGTTTAAAATGAAAACTAAGTGGTTATAATTCGTCCGAAACAGAAATTAAAGGAACTTCTTTCTCTGTCGTTGGCCAGAAACTTCTGTTCGCCATTGGAGGAATAAATCAGCAGCAGTGGATACTAGCTCTTAAGTATGGAATCCAGAACCATTCGAATCAGGGAATTCAATACTCAGCCAACTGTGTATCCAGACAATGCACAAATGATATGTTATGACTGATAAAAGTGATGTGCAGCATACGGGGGAGTTATTTAACAAAGCTCCCCTATACTGTTGCCTGTGAAACAGAGCCAGGGCGTCTCATCTTAGATGTAATAATTTTCTGGAGTGGCAACATAAAGCTCTGTGTAAAAGCCACTCTTGCAAAGGACACCACTTCAGGGAGTCGTAGGTCATTGAGCTCCACAAAACTCCTTGTTCCATGGCAAAAACACTTCCAACTAGTTATTAGAAAGATCTAATCACGTGCATCCCCTGAGTGGATTGGAACAGGTTTGGGAAAATAGGCTATCAAAATAAAAAAAGTCTCTGTTACTAATTCACAACCAACAATTGAGATTACAGCATAACAAAGGACATCTTTGATCCTCAAAGGATTTCCCACTGAGGTGAATAATGCCTAATCTAACCTACAAGGTCACATTTTTGAGTCCTCATAAAGCATTATAAACAGTTTAAAATGGCTAACACAAGCTTTGCCCACATCAGAGATGTTCTGTTAAAACCTGTCAATAAAAATGCCAAGTATTTTCCATGGGAAATTAAACAAAAAAACAAAAACCCAAAATCCTCTCACTTTTTTTGAAAATTTCCATGAAAATTTTTCAGTTTTGCAGGGGAAGAAACACAAACAAATAATCTAGAAAAAAAACTTTTAGATTTCAAAATCATTTTTGGTCAAACAAACAAAGCAAAACGAAAAAAAGAAGAAGGCATAACAAGTGCTTGCGTGAGATGCTGACAAATGAATGGATAAAGCTGGCATTCAATATTTATAAAGCATTTGGAAATCCTTGGATTGAAGGGACTACGTGGAAATCCAATGGATTATTATTTGTTCT
Source organism: Platysternon megacephalum (assembly GCA_003942145.1). NCBI lineage: Eukaryota > Metazoa > Chordata > Testudines > Platysternidae > Platysternon > Platysternon megacephalum. Next base: position 2,999,894 of record QXTE01000051.1, read on the forward strand.
GTACAATTGAAATTCACTATTATTCTTCCAAGGGTATTTTATCATTTAAATATTCCTTTCTCATGAGCCTCCTGTTCCCCTCATCACCTCTCCAAATGGAAGATGAGCTAGCAAGGAAGAGCATTTTCTGAAGTTTCCCATTGTTCACTGATTGCAGCCTCTCGGTTGCCATGGAATATGTACAAGACCCAGAGTGCAGTTGCTTAACTTCATGTTGCTCAAACTGTTTGTTGAGCTGTTTCTATGGTGAGTCACCTAACTTCCTTTGCTAAGTGCATTTCAGAGGTAAGTGTGGCCATCAGCTCCTAGAGGTTCGTGAGCGCTGCCACCTCCCACCACCCCCGGCCCAAATTTTCATCTTGCTGAGAGTAATTAACTCTCCCAGGTGCAGGTAATTAGGATGCCATTCAATGTATTTCTAAAATGGAAGGTGACATTTCCAGAAGTTGAAATACAACTGATATATATATTTAAGACCAGCTTCAGCTTGAGTTGCAACAAACTGCAAAAAAGCTTGGGCCTGATCCCGAACTCCTGAGTCATGGCCACGTCTTCGAAAGCCCCCGCAATATATCCATCCTCTACTAGAGTGGGGACGGAGGGGAGGCAGTTTGAATCTCCCTGCCCGAGCTCGGACCCAGGGAGTCGGGCGGGCTTGGACGATTAGCCCGAGCCACTGCCTGTGCAGTAACATCCAGGGATAGCTCAGTGGTTTGAGCATTGGCCTGCTAAACCCAGGGTTGTGAGTTCAATCCTTGAGGGGGCCACTTAGGGATCTGGGGCAAAATTGGTCCTGCTAGTGAAGGCCCAGGGGGCTGGACTCGATGACCCTTCTGGGTCCCTTCCAGTTCTATGAGATAGGTATATCTCCATATATTATTATGATTATACTAGCTCGAGCAGACCTAGCACGAGTCTGTCTACCTGCACTAGGAATGATACCTCCCAGCTGCAGTGTAGACACATCCTTTAACATCACTTTGTCCCTGCACAGTTATACACCACAGACACTATTCCCCTTCACACATACACAATGACAATCCAGAAATCCCCCATTTACTATCGAACCTCCCCAGCTCGGATAAGAGCTTGACACACAGGATTGGTTCTTTGACATTCTGTTCCCTGAATGCAGTGCAGATTTCATACGCACACTAGATCTGCAGTGGCAGCCTTCATGACCACCAGACCAGGACATTTCCGGCGCTGCTCTCACATTTCTCAGTGCTGCAGATTATGTTTAGCAAGCTTACGCTGTGTTTGTACTATGACACGATATCCCATTAATAGTATATTTTGATCTGTATCTAAAATATGATTTATGCACTCGACTTCTAAGATTCTATGGCACAGGAGGGGTTCAGAAGAACCCTACCTCCCAGACAGTTTCACACCCTCATCCAGAGAGATACGGTAATCAGGACAGTGATTACAATCCATGGGGGTTTAGTGAGTCTAACCACCCTAACAATGGAGCTGCCATTCATGTAGTCTGCCCAGCTAGAAGTCCTGGCTGTCAGGAAAAAGCAGTTTGAGACAAAGGAATACACATTGAGGGCTCACACCCAATGTGGCCTGAGAGGAAGGGGAAGGAAGAGATCCCCTGAATATGGTAATGGATCCTGAGATCAAGGAGAAGGAGGACGCTAAATAAAGACAGACAGGCAGGTACAGAGAGCCCAGCATGACAAACTTAGGCCACCAAAAGGTGGGTTTTCTATAGCGAGATCACTGGCATTAGTTATCTTGCTAGAAAAGCACATCTCTTTTAGCAGTGAAGAGGTAGCCCAAGAGATGACACAGAGAGAAACATGCTCTCTCTGAGTTAACGGAAGATAGGAGGACTGGCTGGTAGGCTTATAGCAAATGCTTGATCCTAGCCATAAGACATATATGTTTAAATTTGTTTTGCTTGTAAATAATCAGTTAACTCTTTTTCACTGCTAAGAAAGCTGTGGGGTGTCTCAGAAATTCCGGCTGGTCATCCGTGGATGGAGAGAGAGTCAATGAGGCTCCCGACCCACAGGGGCCTAGTTAGGTACCAGGGTCTGTGAACCTAGGAAACCACCTTGGTTTCCCACCCCAAGGAAGGCAGAACTTGCAATAGGCAATGAGGGCAACTGAAGGACCAAAGTGAAACATGAGCCTGAATTCTTTCCCATCCCTCACATGCAGCAACTTCATCTCTGTTGTTACAATATGTTCTTATGTTTGAAGGTACCCGGGCTTTTCATGTATCTGTCCCTCTCGAATCAGGCCTGCTGTACATATAATCTTTGTACCAGTATAACTATGTCACTTAGGAGGTGATTTTCTACCAAACTAGTTAAATTGGTGCAACCTGTAGCGTGGACACAGTTATATCAGTCCTTCAGATAGAATGCATTTTTATACTGATACAACTGTGTCCACACAAGAGGGGTTTGTACCATTTTAACTGTACTGGTGTTGTTAGAGCAACACAATGTTCATGAGCAGACAAGGCCTAGCTCTCAACCTGCTGTAAGTTTGGGTGATTCCGAGTGTCTAGTCTGTGCGTGTCGAATTGTGCTTTGGAAATAGCTAGTACTTGATTCATATTTACTTCATACTCCTCATCCTGCAAATCCTTGCTGAATATTTAGTAGCTCTCTGGAAAGGATGTCTGCAACGAGGAGCTCTTTCCTGGGCCTCTATTTCACATTTAACGAGTACTTTTGCAATTTCACAAGCATTTTCTGAAGTCTAGGCGGTGCTATGAACAGAGCAATAGTTTAACGGTCTGTTTCAGCCTTGACTGATTTCTGCCCATAAGCGTATTCATGAAACCACTCACTACCCAAAACAATTTCTTTTTCTTTTTCAATCTGAGCATAGTTCTGGTGTGCTTCAATCAGTACTTTGGAAGCATAGATTCTAAGGGCAGCTAGGACAAATATGATCTATTTTTTCCTTCTGCCTAACCCAGAGCATATAATTTCACTCAGTAATTCCTACACTGAGACCACTAGGCAATCATCTTGCAGAGAGACAACCACCAAACTATATGGGCAGGCATCTACTGAGCATTTAGGCTCTGCACTGTTAGCATCAAAATATTGCAGCATCTTTGCTCTTTTTAATTCCCAAAACGCTTTCTCCTTGCCAGTGACACACCTTCTTAAGCAGCAATTGCGTGGGACATGTTAGAGATGCATTGGTTTAACATGCCTCTGAATCTCTGTAACCTCTCCTTATTTTGGGGTACTTCTATTAAGACAGTTGCCTTCATTTATCGACTTTCTTGCACATATTTCGTTTTCCTTTGATCTCATACAATGAGCATACAAGGCCCAGGACTGCGGCTATGCGAGTGCTTGCTATTTCCAGTCACCTACTGTCTGTCAGGATTACTCAAGGTAAATATCCCTGTCGGGTGGCAAGGTCTGATATCCAGCCAGTCCAGGGGCTGCTGGTGACCCTCCTCCCCATCCCAAACACTCTAACCTTTCACAACCCCCCTGCATCTGCACAGGGGCACTCCACACAAAGTCCCCTCACCCCAAACTCCAGGATTAGCCCATTCTCAGTGACACGCGATAGGATCCCCTCCCCATGCACACAGACCCAATGACGCTTTACAGCATGCCCATTTCGGGGTGATACGCTACAGCAAACCTACCTCTCCATCATGACAGTACAGACACGTCTCCCTCCACATGTAGTGATACACCCCAAGAGCCCATGTCCCCACAGTGAGAAATACAGAGGAACCATTGCTCTGCTGTCTGACATCCTGCAGAAACGTCCCTTCCCCTTCTCTCTACTCAAGCCATACCCCACAGAAACCTTCCCCTTCCTTCCCCCACCACCACGCCCCACAGAACCCTCCCCAGGGATGCATACCCCAGAATACCTGCCCACACCGCAGAAAGTAATTTCACACCCCCCACCCTGGAAAGGACACCCCCCTCCCCCGCGAGGCCTCTGAACAATCATACTGCCGACTAGCATTCCAGAGCACTTCTCCCATCTCGACAGGGCCTTGGCTCCATCCCCACCACACACAGGGACATGCCACAGAGTCCTCAACAGAATGACATCCCTGCACCACCAAACTGTCTAACCCTGATCCTAGTTCCCCTGGCTAACCTCAGCAGCAGGCATCCTCTGACAAACGGAAACCCTCGTTCAGGTAGCTCATTGACTCCGGGATGTGAACAGGACGCTTGGGTTCACAGATGACTCGGGGATGCTCATTTATTTTGGTTGTTGGATGCCAAGCAGGACACAGCCCCTTAAAATAGTGAGATATGGCTGCACTGCTTATATAGCTTGTCCTGTCACATGACAGGATGGGTATACACAGAGTTTTGCCTGTGGTGGTCTCTGCTGAAGGACAAGCTACTGTTACTATGGTAGCCAACAAAGATGTGGAAGATAAAAATACACCACAAGCAACTGGACACAGATCCGAGCAAGCAGATTTTATAATAATAAATATAATTGGTCAACATTTTTTGTGTTAAAATATTCCTGTCAGAAAATGCAATTGTCTTAAAATCAAAACTTTCTGTGGGAAAATGTCAATTTCAATGATTTTTTTCAGTTTTACTATCAGGAGAATTGAAACAAAAACATTCATTTAGAGTCGACATTTAAAAATGAAACAACATTTTACAGTTTGAAATGGCAGTTCAAAAGAAAAAATGCCATTTCAAAATGTTGAATCATTTTAATTCGCTCAAAAATGTTGATATTTTTCATTTTGGCATTTTTTAATCAGACAAGTTTCCGAATTTTTCACTCTGCAAACAATTTTCCAACTTGCTGTTTCAATTCTGAATGGAAACTAATTTCAAAATGTTGAAACTTCCCGAGAGACAAAAATTCCTGACCAGTAATAACAACAGCAGCAACCACAACAATAATTCTCTGGTCCTAATGCATGCAGCCAAGTTAAGAGATGGTGGTAAAGGTTAAACGCCTCCCCACGGGTGTTCACAGGGAAAAACTTTCTGAACACTTCTGGTAGATGCCTGATAATCAGTGATCAGTGATGACCTTTAAAACATATTAATACTATAAATGTCACATCTACCAGAGTGCCTTTGGAAGCTTTTTTCCTCTATCAAGCATTTCATTAATATTTTGCCAAACAGGCAACAAACAGTCAAGAACCCAGGCATACAGGCACTTTAATTTTCATCATACAAGAGCTTTTGCTGTTGTTGTTTAGTGTTATTGCTATTTGCTGATGGAATCATTTCTTGTTTTATCCCCCAGACTCTCACTGTCCTCTCAGCATGTGTAAAATTAACTTCCATTTACAGCACTGTAAGCCCACAATACCCCACACAGAATGAATGTTATCTGAGGCTTCGAATAAAAGAAAAACAAGACCCCAAAAAACCGAAACAGATGGAAAAAGTCTTTCTTTGATTTGTTACTAGAGTAGATTTGATCTTTAAGTCACTAGGGAACATAAATAGAGAAAGCGAAGAAGCCAGTCTATAGAATAATTTTTCTGCAACTCTGCTTTAAGAGCCAATATTAGGCTTGGAAAGGGTCTTATTCTAGATGGTGGATCAAACCAAAATACAGGACTGGAACACCAGTGAACTTCTGTGAAGTCTGGATCCACACCCCCAGGCCACATCTTGTTTCTATCTCTATAACAGCCATGCCAAGCCCATAGATTTAAAGCACTGCTCCCCCCCCGCACCAACCCCGACACTGGAGCTATCCAAATCAGGATCTAAGCTCATGTTTTTGATTCATCTCCAGCAGAACTGGGCAGGAAATAGTTTCCCAAATAGTTCCCCACACTGAAAAAAAAGATTTCAAATTTTTTTCCCATTCCCAATTGAGACAAAAGGTCGAAATCACCAAAACTTTCACAAACTGACTAATTTAAATTTTTTTAGTTTGGGTCAAGTGTTCTCCTTCTGGTTTTTGAATGTTATAATTCTTGATGTCAGATTTGTGTCCAAATCTTGTATCCAAATTCTGACATCAAGAATTATAACATTCAAAAACCAGTAGGAGAACACTTCAATCTCCCTGGACACTCAATAACAGACTTAAAAGTGGCAATTCTTCAACAACAAAAACTTCAAAAACAGACTCCCAATGAGAAACTGCAGAACTGGAATTAATTTGAAAACTGGACACCATCAAATAAAGACTGGGAGTGGATGGGTCACTACAAAAACTAATTTTCCCCGGCTGATGCTCACACCTTCTTGTCAACTGTTTGAAATGGGCCATCTTGTTTACATAGGCCTCATTAGCACTACAAAAGTGATTTCCACCCCTTCTTGTCAACTGTTGAGAATAGCCCACTTCCACCTTAATTGGATTGGCTCGTTAGCACTGACCCCCCATTTGGTAAGGCAACTCCCATCTTTTCATATATATACTGCTTACTGTATTTTCCACTCCACGCATCTGATGAAGTGGGTTTTAGCCCACGAAAGCTTATGCCCAAATAAATTTGTTAGTCTCTAAGGTGCCACAAGGACTCCTCTAATATCCAATTTTCTCTTCATTATGTGAGGAGTGTACACCTACCACTGGATCAAATACTCCTCGCTTGAGAAACATTATTTACTTGATGTACAATTTTTGTAAGCAAAGAATTCTTGTTAGACCCAAGTGAAAAGTATTTTTTGCATGAAATGCCAGACGGGAGAGAGTTTGTATTATTAACCCTATTGCTAGAAAGGAAAAATAAATAAAAACCAAAAATCACTGGTCACCAATGCAATTGCAGGAATGTTACTTCCATAAAAGGAAGGCAGGCCTTTTGGATGGTCAGAGGAAACTTACTGACAAGAAATAAATGCAAAATTTGTAAAGATGATGACTGGATCTTCCAATTCAATGACTACTTTGCACATTCTTTTTTCAGGAGAGCTTTTGCTACATGGTTTCCCCATGTCACAATTTTTTTCTGGTATTTTTCCCAGCTTTGCAGCCAACTTACCATATCGTGCCAGCCTTTTATTTAGATGCAGTGCTAAGGAAGCATTTAGCCCTCTGGTGCTTTGCAGCTCCTCCTTCCCTTACATACACTTGAACCATTGACTATAAAATGGGAGCACGTAGTGAAAACGCAGCATCTCTCCAAGGGCCCAATGACATTGACTGTAATTCAATGTATTTTACAGTCTTTGGCAAGATGTGCCTAAGCATTCATTGGGAACATCAAATCATTAATAAAATAAAACATTCTTCCATTGTTTTACTGGGTTTTCAAAGTTTCCCTGCAAAGCCGGGATGACTCTTTTGTTCAAAGAGAAATGACATTGACAACAAAATGAAAGATAAGCAAATCTGGCTGGGTGGGGCAGGTAGTTTTGCAGAACCTTGTTGTTTGGAATTTTGTTTTTCAAAACCAAACCTAAAACTAGGGTGGTACGTCTTAAAAGCAGCATTTTATCTGAGCTCCAGTGTTTATAGTGTTGGGTAAATGATCCCTATTTTGGCCCATTTCTAAATATATGTGTAGTTCAGAAATTAAACTGAATGAGAAAAACAGAAAGAGGGTCGAAAAGGGATATATGGCTTCATAGCATCCAAACGGACTAAAAATGCATGAATTAGAAGAGTGTGTGTGTGTGTGAAAGGTAACCAACCTTGGTGAAATATCGCATCCTTGCTGCATAAAGGCTCCCAGGGAGAACCAAAGACTGTTAAATATCCCAAATTCATTAGTCTGGTCACTGGGTGGCTGGTCACGCCCTTCCTCGAACTCCTCAGTATGCCATTCATAAGGGCTGAAGCGGCTGACCAGGAAGAGGACAACGCTTACTCCAATGTAGGCAAAAACAATGCACATCCAAATCTCATAAGCCAAGGGATCCAGAAAGGAAAAGACGCCTGGCTTGGATTTTTGAGGTTTTTTTATCATGATGGATATGCCCAGGCTCATAAACGGCTTGGAAAAGTCTATGACTTCTTCTCGGACGAGGGTGATGGTTAATGGTGCAACAGCCACATCAGCTCTCTGAAAGGAGAGAGAGACACCAGATACACAGTTTGTAGATTACATGCACCAACACACTCCATCAGCAGCCTTCTCTTTCGCCTTCCTTCTACTGTACACTCCCAATCCACTCTCTGATTTCATGGGAAGATTTAATCAGGAGAAATGAACTACTAGAGAAATGCTAAAAAAAAACCCCAACCCATCACACCAGCATGTTATTTCCTTTCCTATTATTACTGATTGCAAGTAGGTTTAAAAATCAGACATCTTTCCTTTCCCAGACAGTCAGGTCCTCTTGTCTGATTCATCCATTGATGTCACAATCCAAGGCTAGTGACATCTCATTTCACTATCATGTTGCACAATTAAGAAATGACAAAGTAACAGAGTCTTATCACACACACAACAGAAGAGACAGGAAGAAAGTCTACTGACCGGGTGATGCCAGGATGTTTATTTTCAGCAGGAGATGCTTTTCTATTGCATGATTCATATAGATGAAGGGAAATATTTTCAAAAAAGCCAAAGCCACTTTTGAAAATGGGATGAAGGCTCCTAATTCACATAGGGCCAGGTTTAGAAAGGTATTTAGGTGCCTACAGATGCACCTAGTGAGATGTACAAACGTGCCTAACTTCTATTGACTTTCATTTCGATTTTCCCAAAGGGGAAATTGAGACTGTCCCATGGAAAATGTTACTTTTGCAGAAACTGCATTTTCCATGTCAGAAAATCATTCCAATGGAAAATTCCCAACCAGCTGTAGTGAATAGTGATCAAGTCATCCAACAACCAGATATAAATATAAGTGATACAATGCACGATAAGGATAGAAATACTAACAGCAAGAAGGAGATTCTAAGAGAGAGCCCATTTTGGTGTTAAGAGTCTGACTAAGCAACAGGCTGAGATTTCAAACCCAACCATTTCTAGGTGCTACTCCTTCACAGCTCTATCAGAAAAAAGTTGACAAAATGGGTGTGCTCTGGGTGTTGGTTTTGGGGTAGGATGGCTGGGTTATTTACCTCTGAGGATATCTTTAAATTGCTACTCTGCAGTGGGAGAAACTCTCTGCATAATTGTACGCTTACCTCCTGGAAAAAGGTTGATTATATTATGCTCCAGATGCTAGTTCATTAAAATGTATCTTGTAGGATGGGAAAGGTCACACTGGTTGCTGTGGGCTCAACCTTAAGAATGATACTCTAATTCCATGGAAACTGCCTGCACTAATAGACATCTAACAGCAACAAGGAAACGGTGACATGATGAAAGGGTCATATTGTTCCATCAAAATGAACACGAAATAATAGAGATGTAGCTGGGGTAGCATTAAAAATCCAAGCAACACATAATGATGGAAACATTCAAAACATGAAAGGGAAGTCAATGAAGAGAGATAGACAGAAAGGGTACCATTGGTACTTTAATAGGACCACCATCTCCTGCATTTGGGTGCATAGTTCAGTTCAGTGCTTAGGTGCACTAGAGGGGTACACAAAGGTGCTGATGCACAAACTCAAAATTTGGATGCCTTATTGAGGTGCTGTAATAAGGCCCATTATCTATCTAGTTCTTGAAAGGACTTTGGCTGCTGAGGGCAGGAACTACCTGAGATGAGTGAGAGTCAAAACTCCTCCCTGTCCTGGTTTTGTCCTAAGTGAAGCTGTTCTCGGCTCACCTGGAAGCCGGGAGTATTAGAAATCTTTCCCAACCAAATCTTGCAGAATTTGACAGTTTGCCTAATCAATCAGTTTGCCTTTGGGCCTGGTAGCTACATGTTTTGAGGTCCACTCATAATCAATTCCTGTAATTATGAATCAATGGACAAGGTTGGAAACTTACTCCATAAACCAGCTCTCCCACCATGCCATTCCATGCTTTATTGTCAGGGTCCCGGGCTCCATACTTCCCATCGCTCACTATCTCCAACCTGTATTGGTAGCCAACATGCTTAGCGATCTCAGCAGCAAGCTCCACGCAGTAGCCTTCATACCTCTCATTGCCTTCAAACTGGTTGGCATTCTTCTTGAGCATCACATATGGATCTTCCTGGCAGAGAGAGGACAAGTTAGTGAGCCATGCTTCCCCTTTTGCCCCCAGAGATGTTCAACTTGTGTCCTGCTCTCAGGAAGGGATGCTAGATACGATTCTCAATGCACTTTCAAAACGCTAATGCTGGAATCATTTACAAAGTGGTTCGGCACAGCCTGTTCAACAAAAGTTTGGGCTAGTAAGTTGCCTGTTTGAGGTTTCTATTGTGCAGAATTTGGTAGCAACCCTAGCTGGGGCGGACCTAACCAACAAGGAAAACTGATAGGAATTCTTCAACAACCTTTGGCAGAGATTCCAAAAGGGAAATCATGCCTTCTACCTGAGGATCCCTTAGCATTTCACAAACAACTGAGCAAGCCTTCATCAGTCAACCTCTGTGAGATAGGCATGTACAGTGGTGCATTCTGCCAAACGTTATGGAGGTGTCTATTGCTGCTCCATAATACTGGCTGAGTTGAGTTTTGCTCTTAAAGCAGGGATTCCACCTCTTCGTTATGTATGAGGAATACAGTGTCTCCTTCCTAAAATGACAGCACCTGCTCTGTGGGTGCACAACATAAACCATTGCTACAATGTACCTACTTTCCCTATGTTGATGTCCCCTGCTCACTGCCTGCCATACTTCCTTGTAGTTCTCTGTGTTAAGAGGGGAGACATCTTAAGTACTTGTTTGATTATAAGGCAATGGCAAGTTTTTATGGACCACCACTGGAAGCTGTGATTATATGCAACATGTATTACAGGGAAAGGGGTACACAGCACAACAAGGAGTGCGAGCGGAAGAGAAAGGAGTGAGGGAGACCTGTGGATTAGACATGCAAGAGAACTTACTAGAATAGTTGTAACTATGTAAGTCCGATTCTGTAGAGTCACGGATTCATTGTCACCTTGGGAATCTGTGGCTGTGGGAAGAAACTTATCATCTTCGTTCCAATAACCAATCTGTTAACGACAGAAAGACCATGAAACCCTGCTGTCCTCCGAGCCTGTTCCTAGGACAAGCCAAGAGGAGAACAATAGACCAATAGGATTGCCCTGCCAGCTTTAGCTGTCTCATCACCAACCAGACCTCTACTGCTCCCACAGTCCTGACCTCTTTCCCCGTCCTGGCCTTGAAAACCCCAGAAAAATCATGACACGTACTGTGCATAATGTACAGGGGTAAGCAATAACCACACGATAATAATGGAAGTACCACAATTTCCCCCAATACTTAGGGGAATAAATAACCAAAGAGTCTCACATCACTGTATGCTGGCTGCTGGTAAATAAGTTTTTAATGGTGACCACTGTTAATGTATGATGATCTCTCTAGGCTGATACAAGTCTTGTGTCACACCTCAGCTCTTGCACAAGTGTAAAATTAAATTCTAGGATGCCTTGCAGAACCAGGACAAGATGGGGGAAAAAAGCAGGAGACTTGTTAGAAAGAGACGAAAGGAGCTACCCCGCTGCAAAAAGTTTAGAGTTGCACATGTAACTAAAAAGCTGTAAGGGGCAGAATTCTTGGTGTTACTCTGTGTTTATTAATAATCAGGGATACAGTCCACTGCTCACAGGCAAAGCAGAGAGCTGGAGAGTATCAATAGGAAGATCATTCTTGAGGTGATCTTATTTGAAGGCTTGATTTTTAAAGAGGTTTTCCATCATATCATGTTCGGATGAAGTTGCATAAGCTCTGCTGATGTGAAAGGGATTTCTTCCACATGATGTGGGAAAGAGTATTAATACAGGGCAAGACCAAAATCCTGTAGAGGGCAGATTAGAGATCACGGCAATGCAAGCGATATAACCTAGAGAGGCTTCTCCTCTCTTTACTGCACAGAAAAATGGAAAGTGTGTGAGGAAAGAGCTTCCACACACTGCTCTAGGGCAGCACAAATGGAGAAAACACATATTTGCTTGGCATTTCTCACCTGATTGATCCCATATACAGCTCATGTGTTGGAAGTAAAGGGCACGGGACTTGCAAGTGAGGGTTTGATTTTTTGCAGTAAATATACAGTATAAAACTGTATCTAGTACTTCTCTGGGACCTATCTTGACCTCACATTGAAGGTAACAGCAAAACTCTCAGTGACTTATATGGGGCAGGATCAAGTCCTCTGCATCTTACACTCATATACTGGTTATTTATTTATTTGTATTGTGGTAGTGCCTAGGAGTCCCAACCATGGCTCAGGACCCTACTGTACAGACACAAAATTCATATCTAATAATTCAATTCATATGGCCACAGTGAAGGAAAAAAAATCTCTTTGACTAGTAAAGAGGGTTTTCCCCATGCAGGCCTCCAGGGGGTCAGAGTGAGCCAATTGTTACCAGAATAAAAAAAAAACAGTAGGAAATACTTCCCAAAATGAATAAAACATGTCAGGAAGTGCAGTTCTACGGGCCCTTTTTTGATGGGCTCCGACTTCACATCTGAAACCAGCAGGGTCAATACGATATTGTGTGATATTGCTTCTGTTGAAATGAAATGTATGTGCAGCTGTCAGATCCAGGGCCGGCGCAACCCATTAGGCGACCTAGGCGGTCGCCTAGGGCGCTGCTATTTGGGGGGCGCCGGCGCCCCGGCCGTCCACGGAATTTTGGGGGCGGGACCTTCCGCCGCCGCTGTTGGGGGCGGCATTTTGGGGGCGGGACCTTCCGCTGCCTAGGGCGCCGGAAAAGCTGGCGGCGCTCCTGGTCAGATCTAGATGATGAGGTCAAATTAGATTATCATAGTTGTCCCTTCTGGCTTGGGAATCTATAAACCATATGCTATTTTCCTCCTAATTAAACATACATGTATTGTTTTTCAGTTGCTGACATAATCCCACATTATTTAAGGTTTAATAGTATTGATTCTGTATCAGGGCTTTGGAGCGGAGTCCGGAGCAGTGGAGCTGCAGGTTTTTGCCTGGAGCTGGAGCGGAGACGGAGCACAGCTCCAGAGCCCTGATTCTGTTCCCTGAATAGTTCCAGCATTCTTCATTCTCCAAACCTGTCTTCTCAAGCAGTTTAAATTCCAAAGGACAGAAGGAAAAACATTCTCTCTCTGTTTGAAAGTTTTCTATATGGAAGAGGAAGATAAACACATAGAGCCTGATTTTCAAAAGTATTCCGCACTGAGTGCACACACGACGTGCTGAGCTCTTTTGAAAATCTGGCTACTTATTTTGGTGCTTAAATGGAAACTGAACCCCTCTGAAAATCTGGCCCTGATTGTGAACCCGACTGAAAATTCTGGCGATTGTGTGGGATTTCCAAAACCACTCCGCACTGACCTAAATTGGCTCCCAAGGACGTTAGTGGTGTAAAACTCTCACTGACTTCAACAGGAGTGGTGTTAGGCCAAATGCTGAGCATTGTTAAAAATCTCCTCCATATTTTGTATGTACGTAGTACAACACGGTTTCTCATGTTTTTCTTCACTCACATTGAGCGATGGAGTTACCACTCATAGCTACTCTACTCATGAATTCTCCCTCTTAAGACTCATGAGGAGAAATGGCCTCCAAGAGACAAGACCATCCTGTGCCAGACACCTTGCCCACAGCTGTTAAACAGGAACAGAACCCATCCTCTGCTTTACCTTCCTGATCCCATCGTGTTTCACTTCGATCACGTGGAGGGTGTAGTTGGTCCGACGTCCTTTCTCGTTAAACTGAACATTGCCGGTTAATCCTTCAAAGCGCACCTTAAAAGAATAAATATCAATGAGGAGAGCAACTTGATCAGCTTCTCATTCTGTGGTTGACTACCAGCAGTCACAGCAGATGGGAATCAGCAGAGTGTTACCTGCCAGGTCTGGAGACAATGCAGTTGTGTCAACTGTAGTTTCATTCAATGTGAACAGTGTGTGTCTATTACACTGCTCTTTTCACTTACTTACTGGGGACCCAACACTAAGGGAAAACTCTGAACTTGCTAGAGAGACAAGGTGGATGAGGTAATATCTTTCATTGGATTAAGTTGGTGAGAAAGACAAGCTTTCGAGCCACACAGAGCTCTTCTTCAGGTCTGGGAAAGGTACTCTGAGCATCACAGCTAAATGCAAGGTGGAACAGATTCTTTAGCATAAGTAATTAGCACATATTCTAAGGGACCATTCAAGGTAGAGTGGACCGTTAACACCTCTGCAGTCATAGGAACAAAAGAGGGAGTTAGTAGATTACAGATTGTTGTAATAAGCCATAAATCCAGTGTCTCTGTTCAGTCTGTGATTTTTACAGTCTATCAGAGTAATGAACCCTCACTCCTGGCCTTCCTCCAAGCTCGTCATCAGAAGCAAGCTCCCCACAGACCAGGACACACCAACTTAAAGTAGCACCAGACCCTGCCAGAGCTACAGATGCAAAACCTACAGAGGTATCTCCACTGCTGCAATGATCAACATCCCCCACAACACACCTTTCAAAATCTGTGGATCCTACCCAGGCCAATCACACCGCGTGGTGTACCTCATCCAGTGCACTAAATGCTCCAAGAACAACTATGATAATCACTAAGCTCTCGAATGAACACATACAGGAAAATGATAAAAGATTGTGTGGGTCTCAAGACTGGGACAGCAGGGGCTTTTCAGATCAGGAGTATTAAGATGCAGGGCCCAGTGACTGGAATAGCAGGGGCCATGAACCTCAGGATTAGGGAATATCAGTAGAGCTTTGTGAAGGGAACACAGAACAATAGACCACTGGATTGCAAGTCAGAAGAGTTTGAGTTCTGTCCTCAGCTTTATCACTAGCCCTGGGCAAGTCACTTCTCCCCTCTGTGCCTCAGTGTTCTTGTCTGTAAAATGGTGATAGCACTTACCACCTTTATAATGGTGCTTTGAGATCCTCAGAGAAGATGCACACACACAAAAAAAGCAGTAAATATTTTAATTGTGAAGGAAACAACTTGCTCCTGTGCTATGCCTGTTTTCTAATCATTGCCATGGGACTTGGCACAAACATCCACCAACGTTTTCTAAAACTTTTTCAGAGGAAGATATGTGCCCGGTGGTATTTGGAGAAACAAAGGTTTTTCTTTCCACAAGGCACAACATATTTATCTCTTGTGGGGAGGGGAGGGGAGGGAGATTGAAGTACTGTAGCTAAAAAGACAGCAGCATTAGAAATTCAGAGTAGCATTTTCCCCCCCTTGCAGTCTCTGGGCCTGACCTGTGGATGACCCCTTTTGATATTTATTCTCTCTGGGACATTTTGAAACAGGACCTCGATGACTTCAAAATGCAGGCTAAATGATGCAATCATACTTTTCATTTTTCCATGCTGTGAAGTCATCTAGACTACACCAATTCCTTTTACGTTTATAAATGAAATGGTAATGCTCTTATTTCCCCATGTGATAGGGGTGGGAAGAGCAGTCTTTATCATCTCTGTTGGAGCCCTGAGAATACCCTCTGGCTTTTCAATCAACCCCCACTCCCATATTTCCTTTCTGATCCAAATTCCCTTCAAAACACAAACATTCTGTCCTTTAATTAGTTAGAAGGGGTCTCTGTGAAGGGACTACAGACATGTTTTTCCACTTCACCTAGCGGTGAGAACATCCAAGCCTCAGGAATCATTAAAATAAACTCTCGATTCCTGATCTTTAGAAGTGCCAAGTACCCACATGTAACTGAAGCCAACTGGAGGGTTTACATGCCCAGACCCTGTGAAAATGAGACATTAGGATCCAAGTCCCCACTGGCTCAGAGACTGAAAAATGAGGACTCGAATCTAGCTCTTGGTTAGCAGCCAAATGTCCAGATATGTAGTAACTAGAGCTGGTCAAAAGAATACCAGTTATTTTTGTGGGAGTTATTTTGAATTTTTTTAGTTTCCTTCAAGAATTTTCTTTTTTTCCTTTTTTTTTTCCTTAGAGAAAAACTGAAAACCAAAAATGTGGTTTTCAGGCCATTTTTGAAACCCCCCCGCCAAAACGTGAAAGCTAAAACCCACAATTTTTTTACACCAAAATCCAAACCAAAATCCAATTATTTTTCCTGAAAACTATTAATTTTATCAAAACATTTTTAGTTTCCTGTTCTCTGCTGAAAAACTGAAAAAACAATCATTTGGGCCAAAAAAGCCATCTTTCACTGAAAAAAAATGCAACCAACTTTCAGGCCAATTCTTTTGATTTACTGGATTTAGTCTTGATGTGAATGCTGCGGCATATGCAGTAATTTTTCATTCTTGCTGTTGCCATCAGTGAGACATTCCCTGCCCTAAACAGTAGCAGAGGTTGCTCAGGGACATACACCTGTTGAAGTGTCTTGAAGAAGTAAAGAAACAATTAAACATATCCCGGTGTGAAATGTTGTGCCGTAGGGGCTGTCCATAAATTATGTTACACACTTTTCGGTGATTTTCAAGACCCACCCACCCCTTGTAACACTTTGTTACACTGAAACAAACATGTAAAATAACCCCTAATGTATTATGTAATTTATGGACATTGCCTTAGTGTATGCAGCATAATCGTCTAAGAATCAGGGTCATTCTGCTGAGAACCTAAATCTTAATAAAAAGAATAAAGCAAACTCGAAGCTTCCATCCCAAACAGCATGTCAAATAGTGACATTTGTCTATCTTTAGCTATGTTTTTATATAATGCCTATTGCCACAGTGTGAAACCGTGTGAAATGTATGTGTTTCATATGGTTTTTTTAAATCAAAAGGAGGCAAAATTTTGATGGTTTTGATCAAATTTTGCTTCAAGGATTCTGGTTGTTCAAGCCCCAAACTCAATATTAAATTCAAAGGAGTAATTGAACCAGAAACATGGTTTGCCAAAAGCCATTGTTTCTCTAAAAGCTCTGCCTGCAAGCTGCAAAGAGCAGCATATCCATACTTCTTGGCTGTTGTAGCATTTCTCTTGGTACACATTTAGCCCCTCAGAACTGTTCTCCATAGGTTCTCACTCAAGGAGCTACCAAAAAGCAAAGCATTGCTTCTTTTTGCAAAGAGCTGCCCAGATTGGTTTCTAACCTGCTGCAGAGCTCTCTGAATGTCAATTCCTTGGCCCCAAGGAACGGCTGGATTTGCAAGGCAGTCTCCAGCATTCCCACGACGGGAGATGTCAATCCGCTGCTTCCGCAGGCTCTGGAAAGCCTCCGCCATCACCCGAACTCCATCGTAAGTAAGAGCAGATGTGTACTAGAAAAGGAATATGGAGAGGTGTGTTGTCTGTTAGGGTGAGTTGATCTTACAGTTATCTGCCGGTTCCTCTCCCAAAAATAAAATAGAGTTACCAGAAGTTCCCATCTAAAGCCTCACATTATTGTTGCAAGACAATTTATTCTATTTTCAACCTTCCATTTAATAATTTTCTCTACAATAGCATCTGGCTTCCTGTAATCTCCAATGTCTTGTTGACTCCTTGTTTCCAAGAAGACTCTAGACAAGAACATAATTTCCTGCTGCAGAGCTAAAAGGACTTGCTGTCTTAGCCTCCTGTTCTCCTACCTCAATTGCCTTTAGAATGACCATCTCTCCTTTCCAGAGAAAAGTACCTTAGTCATAATGCCTGAAGAGTGCTTAGTCATAACAGACCCATTACCCGAGTCTTTCTACTTAGGTCATACTGGCCTTCAAATAAATTGTTAAGGGCTATTTTGTGTGATGCATGACATTTCAGGTGCATTAAAATAAGTTAACAAACCACTCATAGTAGTCATATATGGATGCCAATCCATCCCGCCCACACCCCCTGCTTTTTAAAAAATAATATGTTGATTAAAACAGAAACTATGGGGGCCAGGGAAAAACCATAAACTAGACTGCGACTATTAAGAATTAAGGCTGGTGTTTACTTTACCATAATAACCTACTTCTCCAGTTGTTTGTAACTTTCTCAGAGAAATTCCTTTAGGGATGAAATTCCCCTTGCTGGGTTTTTGCCCCAAAGAGTCAAAGTGTGTGTGTGTGTGTGTGTGTGTGTGTGTGTTTAAATGTTAGAAAAAATTGTTCAGCCACTTCGGAGTTCTGTTTGTGTTAGAAATAAAATATTTATGTCCGATATTGCATATACTGATTTGAAATGTTCTGCATGTGTGACAACATCTGAATGGATTTTGTTTACACGTAAGATATAATAAACAAGCCAAGGTTTAAGGAAATTAGCCAGACTTTTTTAATAAAAGTGCCCAGGGATCCTTAACTTCCACCTTTAACTGGCAGAAGAATTGGGCAAGAGAGACCTCAGCTGTACACATCTCACCAAAGAGAACATTTCTAAGAGCATAGCTGCTACTTCCTAGTATTACAGTGACAGATCTGGGTAGGAGATTGAGATGCTGGAAAATAGGTTGTGTTCACAAACATGTTAGCTAGCACGTTTGAATTAACATGTTTTTAAATGCAACCTTTTTTTCCAAATCTACGCAAAGCCAAAGTTCTGGACTGGGAACTAAACGCTTGAGCTTCCAATTAAAAGGTGAGAATGCTAGCAACTGAGCTCCACAGACGCTACCTAAAACAAATAGCTTTCAATACCACTTGCCTTTGGCTTCTTCCAGTCAACTCGAGGATGTTCTCTGGCATCACTGTTCTTCCACTGTTGCATGATCCTTGCTGGAACGGTGTCTGTGTAATTCACTAGCTGGAAGCCGGTCACATTTGCTCCACTCTCCTTGAATTTTACCAGGTCAATGTCCATGAATCCCTAACGGAGGAGAGAAACAACAGGAGAGGGTCACTGGAAAGGACACATGCCTGGAGAAAATGGTCTATTTATAAATAATGGAATGTCCTGTGCCTGGGTGGATAGTTCTTGGATTTCAGGAAACTTCTGTATCCATTAATGTGGCAACAAATGTAGCCATCCTTCCTTCTCTCCAAATTCTGAATTCAAACCAAAGTTTCTCCTTGAGTTAAACTGAATGAATTTCCTTTTCTGCACAGCCAACAGAGAATGCCTGAGTTGGATGACGAAATGCATTTCAATGCAGCATCATTAACAGGCATAGTAACAAGAGCACATTTTCATTAGAGGAGGTTGAATAATGGAAAAAAATATTCCCAAATAATGATTCAATGAATGTGCCAAAATTTGCAGGGAGTATTGGTTGCAACAAATTATTCAGCCAGCTCTAACTTTTATGCACTCAATCAAACATCAATGGATGGATAATTCACTTTCAAATTATGGTCTTTAAAAGAAGGAGACCTGATGGAACAATAATCTTTCAGCAGAGCAAGAGGTAAATTTACCCTGTCACAGAAACAGATCTGTTAAAAAGACACTGTCAGGTTATAATATTTTTGTAATTTTTATTAAAAAAAACCACAACCAGTTACCTACATTTTTTTATTCTTTGAAAGATTTTAACTGAAGCCTATTTCTTTATTGGTTTTTTTCCCCTAAGTCCCTCACACAAGTATATGTGTGTGCACCCATACAAATACACACACAGTTGTTGTAGAGTTACTCACAAGAGCTGCACTGTCAACGTTGATTTGATTTTTTAAAGAAAACCATTGAATCATTGTCTGTGAAATAAAAGCAAATAAAGAACCAGACGGACTTTGCAGGCAGATATAAGGGGGGGAGGGGGAAGGGGGAAATAGGTCAAATCTGAGGCCTTCTAACTTTGACAATATTCCCTTTAAGACTGAATACATGATGGACAAGATTCTGGCTCCCCCATGCTCTCCTGGTGCTAACGTGGAGCCGACGGGCAGAACTGCAGTGCTTGTGCTTCCTGGGTGCACATGAGTAAAAGCATCACCCACACCACTAGCCATTCTGCAAGGAGCATGGCTGGGTAGGGCAGGGCGGTGTTAGCGACAGAACATGCTGCACCCCCAAAATGGAGGAGTAGGGGCTGCTGTTCAGCACATTCCCCAATATTCCCCTCCCCTCCAGACTGTGCCAGTTGCCTGTATTCTCCGCAGGCACCTCAGCATCCGGGATTCTCCTCCCCCATCTCTCGACACTTCTCATGCTGCTGTGACATACAAAGCCAAAATACAGCGCCCCCCTCCGCTCACCAAAACCTGGAACATATGCGATAAAAAATGGTGCTCTCTGACAGCCTGATGCAGAGCCAATGTAAAGACTCTCATCAGCTTCAATGGGCTTTGGATCAGGCCCTTAAATGGAAACAATTAAAGGAACAGGCTGATTGCAAGAACAAGAGATGAGAGGCTATGTCTGACTGGTTTAACAGAAGCTGTAAAGACCCCTTCTCTTCCAGCTTTGTGTCTACAAATTTAGTATCCATCTGCTGGCTCATTTGGATTTAGAGGTACACATTCTGTATAGATGCTTTAAAAAAGTTGTTCTATTTTGCTCCTAAGTGCAGTGGTCTAGGTAAAAAATGTTATTTTATGAGACACGAATTCCTCAGAACGGTAAGTTAGTACATTTCAATCCCCTTTGTCGTCCCCAACGTAGAGGTTTCAGAAATCCAGGGCTGTGACAAATGACTAGGGAATGCAGCGGAATACTGTCTGACATCTTAATGCATGTCAGAGCAAGTGGTTTGTGACACACAGAGCTCCCAGGGTTCAGAAAGAGTGTCTTAGTAGATCACCAGCTGGCTATCCATGGCTGTAGCCAAATTACACTGTCATTTCGCTTCTGGGATGTGCTTAGGGGAAAAAAATCCATCAAAGGAAACCCTCGTAGCTGGGTATCACCAGTTTCTCTTCAGGAAGACCATAAAAGCTTGAAGAAAAGTCCAAGGTTGGAGCAAGGCACCAGCAGGAAGACACTACTGGGATCTTAGAAGCGTCTCCAAAAACAGGCAGAAAGTGGGCAGGGCATGAAATGGCTTTGGAAACTGGCTAGATGGTGGTGGCTGAGAATACTGTCCTGTCCCCTTTACGTTTCCTCCTCTTCTGCCTAAAGGGAGTATTGTTTATATATATATATCAAATAAAAAAGCAATGCAAAAACAAAACAGAAACTAAATGTGAGTTAATGGAATTCACCCTGCAGAGCAGGAATCCTCTGCAGAATCGGAGGTAAGATTGAAAGCTGGAGGGGAAGGGGGAGAAAACATTGTCTTTAACATTTATTTAACTTCCTTCCCAACATAATTTCTAGGGTAGGTCTCAGAGTGTGGACAGTTTCAGAGAATTTTAGGCCAGAAAGGACCATTAGATCATCTATTCTGACCTCCTGTATAGCATGGGCCATTTAATTTCACCCAGTTACCCCTGTATTTTGGACTCGGTGTCAGGGCTGGCTCCAGGCAACAGTGTGGCAAGCAGGTGCCTGGGGCAGCCAATGAAGAGGGGGGCGGCACGTCCGGCGGCAAGGCCGCCGATCGCGACTTTTTTTGTGTGTGCTTGGGGCGGCAAAAACGCTAGAGCCGGCCCTGCTCGATGTTTCCAAATCTGTGCTTGAGCGTCCACACTACCTTGTGCACCTGGGTCGACCCTTGCTAGACCTGGGTTTCAGAGCCATGTGAATGTGTCCATGCTACACTATGTGGAATTTCTGACTTGGGTCTGACATTTGACCTTCATTCACACTGCAAAATGACAGGATTGGATCCGAGTCACAGCAGACTTGGGTTCTGACCCACCCTCCGTAGCAGGAGCCTAGGACCCGCGTCCTGAGAGCTTGCTGAGCCAAGTAGACTGATTTGTGGGGGGAAGGAAGGGGGCTCAGGCTCAAACCTAAGTCAACGCTTGGGCTTCGCATGTGGTGCAGACATACCCTAAGTGACTTTCTCAAGGACCTATAGAGCCAGAGGCTGAAGCCAGATCTCCTGAGATGCAGACAAGTGCTTTAGCCACAAGACCTTCTTGCCTCTCAGTAGCATGCGTTTTGCATGTGTGAAACTTTACAAAGCAAAACAATTGTTTCCAAATTACGGTAGATCAGACAGGTCCGGCTGAATTTAAGGTAGTACCTGTCATCGCAAGGTGCTGGGGATTCACTCTGAAGGGAACAAGATGCAGGGTGTTTCAAAACGAGATATGCCTGATGTCTCCTATTATCTTTGGGCTTGACTTCTTGGGAAAAGCATCTCTCCCCATTCCCATCACTGTGTATTAATGAAGGGGCTATTTCTAAAAGGAGGCCATCTGCCCAAGTCCCTTTCAGCTCTGATTACGACAGCAAAATATACCTGTCCTCACTGTAACAAAGGGGAGACAGAGGGAGAAAGAGATGGACTGAAAGAAAGTGAGGGAAAGAGGCAGAGGCACCATCAAATAGAAACACTGATCCTCCAGTGTCCTCAGTCTGCTGCAAAGCAGGCTTTAACGTGGTTGGGATCTATCCCCCTGAGGATTGCCTCAAAAAGGGAATCTTTGAGCAGTATGCAGGAACTGTAATGGCTCCTATGCCACCTCCCTGCCAGTGTCCCACACCAAAGAGAGACAGGGGCATGGCTGGGGAGTTCCTACACCTCAGTGATCCCTGAATGGTGGAATGGTGGCATAATGTAGAGCAACCTTTAGGGGGCTCTACATTGTAGAAGCAGACTAGCCTGTCACACATATTTTCACCAATCCATTCCTGAGCTGTGCTGGCTGCAAGGAGGCCAGGGTCTAGCAAAAGAGGAAGAGGTGAATTTTGTTTCTGGAAGAAACTGGAGTCTGAGTGCAAAAGAAAATTGCTGACCAGAGATGTCAAATGAGTCCTTTACTCTTCTCACTGCAAAGAATGTAGATTTTGTTACAGTCCTGACCAGAATAATCCATAATCCCTGGATCTATTCCACCCTCAAAGCACAACAAAACTGAGGGGAACCACACTGCAAAAACAAACACATGAAAAACAATTAATATATGCAGTCATATCAATGACAATTTGAATCACACATGATGGTGACGTGGGCCATAAAGCTTTTATCGGCACGTGTTTCTTCTAGTAAGCCATGGTAAGCTTGCTCCTCACAAGGGAATTATGCAGAGTATCTTAAATGAGTGTGGATAAAACCTCCATAGTACACCCCAGCAGCATGTATTACGTGGTATATACCCAATAACATAAAAGCTATCTTAGAATGTACAGAGTCCTTAGGCACCTCATTGATAAATATATTGTCTCTTTCTTCTGTATAGCAAAGCTGACTCATAAGTTCAGCTGTACAGACCTCTCGGGGAGAGGAAACATCTAACTGACAATTTTAGAAACTTAAAGATAGCCCCAAATACTTCTTTCCAACATAATAACATAGTGTTCACAAGGCATGTAGCCTTGGAAACTTTATCAGGACCAGAAGCCAGTGCTGTAAATACCCCACTGGAAATCTGCCAGGGCATTGGACTTTAAACCAGTTACTGGTGTGGTCTGAATAGAGGGGATCCTGCATCTCCGACCTGTATCAATTTGGGGAGAAGGAAGGGTTAAATTAAAAAGGAATCTTGCTGAAGCTGTTCAGAGGTTTAGAATGTTAGCTCCATGTGAGATTGGATTGGGGGAGGGATAGCTCAGTGGTTTGAGCATTGGCCTGCTAAACCCAGGGTTGTAAATTCAATCCTTGAGGGAGCCACTTAGGGATCTGGGGCAAAAATTGGTCCTGCTAGTGAAGGCAGGGGGCTGGACTCGATGCCCTTTCGAGGTCCCTTCCAGTTCTAGGAGATTGGTATATCTCCTATTATTATTAGTGGGGCAGTCAAAGGTGTATGATAAACGCAGTTTAGCATATTCTATATAGGTTCTTATACCACACATCACCATAGGGGCTGAGCGCCTGAACCTTATCACATGGACATCATCACACTACCACAGCCACACATATAGCCATATGGGAAATACTGCATATCATACAGCCTTCTGGAGAGTGGATCTCAGCCTGTATATTGAAAACTGTGTTCTCTAGTGCCACACTGATATGTGCTGATGCAACAACGTGGGAAACATTCTTACCTCTGCTAAGCTAGAGAAACTGACTTGATTTTCTCCTTCACTGCCACCCTGGGATACTCTGTCCCACACACTCACCCAACCATTTCCAAGCCAGGGCATTTTCTAACGAAAGAATCTGGGCTGATGCTCACAAAAGAAAGAACACTTAGGTGGCAGCTGTCCTTAATGTTTTACCTTTTAGACAGGTCACATGAGTGTCACTTATTTTTAGACAAAGATTCTCCTCTGCCTGACAGAGACCTGATGATCTGCCACTACTGACAGTGGCCAAGTTAAATCCCTTGCATAAGAGATGGAGAAACATGAATCCAAGGTTACGCAAAATGTTAACAATGTCAAAAGAAATGAATCCCAGGGGTTTCTAAGCTTACTTCTCTGATACTAATGGTTGTGCTCCTCTCTCTCACTTGATAGGCTGATGCTTTTAAAGACAAAGACCAGAACTTAAAAAATAAGGCCCACAAAAACAAACAGTTCCTCTACGGGCCAAGCCTTCTTGATCTCTAAAAAGAAGAAAACACAAAATACTTTGTACTGGCAAACCTGACTCAACATGGGAGCAGCTCCTCGGCTGCTGATTTAACCCAGGTGAGGATCACGTTTTCACGGGTTTGCTCAGATACAGAACAGTTTCATTTTATTTGTGAACACAAAGAGGCAATTTTCTCAAGTGGAAAACAGCCATTTTGGGGGGGGGGAGCTAATTCTGCAATGAAAATACCAATTTTCCTGCGCCCATGCTTGTAAAATTAAACTCAGTATTTTTGGTGCAGCTTTACTGACAGCTAGAACTGGGCAAACTACTATTGATTCATCGACGTGAGCTCTTTTTTTCCTGTTCATCACTTGTCTGATGCCCCACAGGTTGGGGACCACTACCCTAAAAGAACGTAGCTGGATAGCAAAGCTGTTTGTTATCACCTTTCAGCATCAGGAGCCATGCGCTAGGATCCAGGAGCGCACACTATGCACGACATGTACAGCCATGCTCCTGAAAAGCTTACTCAATCTGCAGACTGGCTGGGAAGCCTTTTTCTCAGCATACATTATTTATGGTCCGTGCTGGCTGAGTAGGAAGCCTGCTCATAGCCAGCTCCAATCCCTCTGCCCTTATGCACAGATTCAGAAAACAAACTACCTATAGTAGAAGATTCTGCCTTCTGCCTAGAGAGTGTGTGACAGAGACATAGCTCAACAGTGAGAGGGAGCTGGAAGTTTTTTCTGTCTTAGGTACTTATATGATCCCTGTGACAGGTGGCTGGTCCTGGTCCTTGTAACTGGAGCAGGTGCTCCCAGCTGGGCCAATTAAAGGGACAGGGCTACCCCTGGGTTGTAAAGGGGTCACAGGGCGTCTCAGTGAACAGGACTGGATGTGAGATGGCACTGTCTGAGGGAGGGTGAGCCAGGGAGATGCAGGAGCAGGATTGCCAGAGTTCCCGGGGAAAGCCTGAGATGTGAAGGGTGAGCTGAGGACCTGGTTTGTTTATTTGTGAAGTCAGACAACAAAACTGCCTTAGAGAGACAGTGGGTCTGGCTGTGAGTCATTTGACAGCTGGCAAGAATGACCTTACCTTACCACAACCCCCATTACTGCACCCGAGTGCCTCCGCCTTTAATATATTTAGCCTCACCCCTGTGAGGAAGGGAAGTGCCAACATGGTTCTATT
This sequence comes from Platysternon megacephalum, assembly GCA_003942145.1. Taxonomy (NCBI): domain Eukaryota; kingdom Metazoa; phylum Chordata; order Testudines; family Platysternidae; genus Platysternon; species Platysternon megacephalum. The sequence goes on from QXTE01000051.1 coordinate 3,025,379, forward strand.
CCCTGTTCTGCCACTGGACTATTGGGCGGTCTTGGACAAGTCATGTCGCAGCTCAGTGCCTCAGTTTCCCCACCTGTAAAATGGGTATAGTGCTACTGACCTCACTTGTAAAGCCCTTGGATATCTACTGATGCTAAGTGCTAGGTAAGAGCTAGGTATTGTTTTATTCACCATCCCCATTTGGCCACACACACACTTGAAAGTCCATAAGCAGCCAGAATAACGTTATTCCAGGTAAGCTCTTTAGTAAGCGTATGCAGGATTGGGACCTAACCAACTTAAAATAATAATTAAAAAAACCAAATACTGAATAAAAGCTGCAGTTAGTTGCCTCTCTAAAACTTGCATCCTTCCTCTAGTGGAACATTAGCATTTTAACTCTAATTATATTGTCTCCACTGAGTGCAGGGTCAGTACCGGGCCAGAATGGGGTAATTATGTGTCCATTTTTGTCTTGTAAATTATAGTGTTATTCTGGGACTGAAAAAAGGCATTTAATTGGTAGTTTAAAGTTTAATTATCAAAGGCCTGATGGTACCTTTTCACAGAAGGAGATGCAGGAGAGCAAAAACTACTATAAACACTGCACAAGCTCGCCTGGCTGACCCAGGAACGCCCGGCTCCCTTCAGAGGGGATGGGATGTGGCCTGCAATTTCGAGGCATCAGGGGTCTTGGGAAAGCACAGGACAACCTCATAGATCCAAAGGCTACCTTCAGGGATGGTCTTTTCCTCCAGGGTCACCCTCCCCACTCTCGGGGGTATAAGCAGCAAAGCAGAGTTAACTCTCTTCTAACAACACTAGTTCTGGTGTGGTACTACTCTAGTTTCCCTGTGGACATGGGGACAGTGGCAGCTCCCCTCCTGCCACGTCACCTCCTCCCACGTCCACAGAGCCCCAATTATAGGATATGTGCAAAGAAGGGCTTTGGCAAACTCTCAGGGAGCAGGCAACTCACGGCACAGCGGCTGTAACTTCGCCACCATCCACTGTATCCCCCTGTCTCTGTTCTCCACCCCAAGAGGGGAGAAACCAGCCCCAGGTCCTCTTTTTGAACACCTGACAGGCCTTCCATAGGAGGGTTTTTGAGACCGAGTACACAAACAGTTTCACAGCTATAGGTTATTGGAAGAATAAAGGGATCTCAGCATGTTGCCATTAACAACAGGGGCTCAGAAGGCTCCTGGGATTGCTAGTGGGATCCAGAACACTTCACTTCTGGGACACAAATTCAAATGCAGTTCAGGTTGGTAGAGAAGGAAAGTCATTTCCCCCAGCTGACAGCCGCTCCTAGGACTAGATGAAACAATTTGGGAGATCTGAATCCAGAAACCAGCTACCCAGGACACCAAAAATACTACCACAGAACTGGCATTAATTAACACCCTTGTGGCAGCTTGGCAGAGAGGCCAAAGAATGAATGAGTCTGGAGACAAAACAATCTTCTCACCCCTGGAGATAGTCTCACCACATCATGGCTGACACGCCGTGGGAGGGACGCTTGTATTTTTGGTACCCGTGCGGTGGCGAAATAAAGATCTTCGGTCTCTATGATCATTAAAGCTGGATCTTTTCACAGGCACAATATTCACTAACAACAAGAGAATACCAAGCAGAAAACCTACGAAAGAGGCAATAGGAAAGAAACAGTATTCGACTCACCAAATTTGCTAGAATGTAGTGGTATCCTATCCCATTTTTTTCAAGCTTGATGATCTGTAATGTCAAAAATGTTTCATTTAGAACATAGTTTATGCTAACAAATAAAGAGAGCATGGTTTAGCTGGTTACCGCCTGCCCCATAATTCCCTTCCCGGTTATGCTTTAAATGAGACCGTTTGTGTGAGAACAGTCACAGTAAAAGGTAGAAGAAGAGCAAAGCCTTCCTAAGTGGTATTAAAGTGCTGTGAGATCAGCATCTGCAAGTATGAAATGAGGCAAAACAAGTTCATCCACCATATCCCACAAGCAGGGAGAGCGGAGTATCTGAGTCTAGAAATATCATGTGGATTCAGGAGGTGAGACATAGTTGGTTACCATCATCTATAGGAATAGAGGGGTCCCCATAGGGAACCTATTGTTCTGTGAATGCCAGAAAACCACCAAATGTTACTTTCAAAATATTGTACACCTCAAACCACCCATATCTTGCCTGATTCAGACCGTGCCAAATTTAGTGCCACTCAGACTTAAGTCTGATCCTCTAGTACACGGGGGCTGTTGCAGGCCACTTGCCCAGTGCAAAGCTGCCCTAAGTCAAGCAGTCAGTCACTGGAAAATTCCTTTAGTGTGTGTGTTGAGATGATATATACATGGTGCCGCTATATAAGATACCTAGAGCTCCTGACAGTCTCTCTCCCCTGATTCTTGGGACGTCTGGGCTCAGTCTGTTTCGATACTTCTTAATCAATATCATTGTTTAAAGCCCCATAATGTTTTAGAGTTTCCTTGTCAGCAGAAATGTTTCTGTTGCCTTCATTGCTAGCAAATGCGCCCTGCTTAATGGCTGATTTTTAGCTACTTTATTTCTCATCATTTTTGCTTGGTCTGTGGATTCCCATTAGTGGAGTTCAGTTCTTACCATGTTTCAAAAGCCAGAGATCACATTGCTCTATAATCCAAACCATATACAGAAAAAGCCCAGTTAGTAAAAAAAACAAAACACCCCACCCCAAGAGTTACTGAGGGGAACCAGGTGCTGTTTGGACCAGGCATTTGAGCAGGCAATACACCACCTCACTTCCATGGTGCTGTGAACTGATTCTGAATTACCAGCAGAACTATCAATGCTCAGGTGTCATATGCAAGAACGTGAAACAAAACCAGATAAAGATCCCTGCTGTTATAATTGTCACCAAATGTATTTGTAATTATTGAACACTTGTTCCTGTGCAACTGATTCATCTGCCTTAGCCTTTCATAGCAGAAGTGCTCTTGTATAACATTAAAACTTGCCCGACTCCCTATGCTAATATCCCTGCCTCAATTAGCACCGCTGGAGAATACATTTGTTAACACTTTTTGATACAAATAAGTTAGCCTCCACCACCTTTCACGCGGCACAGTTCTCCTGTGGGAGATCATTAAATATGACTGAAGCAGATGAGTCTGATCTGCTCTAGGTCAGAGTAATCGCTCAGAGGAAGCAGATTTCTTCTATGCACGTGCACGCTCAGAGTCATAGGATTTGTGATTCAGGGGCTAGATTTGGGGAACAAAACCAGAACTCTGTGCCCCGTTTCTACTTAGTCAATTGAGACACACTTGTACAGTAAGTCCCCCTCTTCCACGGATGTAGCTAGAAACTATCAGAGGTATAAGCAGTGTTTAATATGTGCAAGGGCTTGCCAGGGCTGAGACCCGGCACCGTTAGGCTCGGCAGTTCATAGCCCCGTTACCTCTGGGCTTGCTGCATCAGTTATGAAAGTAAAAATAATTGCTTGAGGCACAGCACCTCTTTCATTACAAATTAAGCACGGGGCATACGGTGGGACCAGGAGCGATGATCTTATGCCCTGGTGTCCCCCGCCTATTAAATAGGAGAATAGAGGGTGCCGGCTCCTTGCACCACAACTGCCCCTATGTTATTTTATTAGGTGTCAGAGTCAATGAATTGGAGAGGGATACAAACCAGCTTTCACTGAGCTGGGAACACACAAATTATGCGTCTTGCCTCCTGTGTTTTACACAGTTATTTGCTATCTTAATTTATTTTAAAGTGCTTGCTCAGTTCTAATGCTTTTAGAGTGGGGTGGCAAGCTGAGGCTATAATAGCATTTATCACTTAGTCTGAACATGGAAAGAGGCAGTGTCGGGCTGCATGCTGATGGCTCGCTTGGGCCATCCAGGTTCCATTACCCACTTCTTAATGGGCAGAGTTTGACGTCTATTAGAGAGAAATTCTCTCTGAGAGTGATACAGCGGAGAGGAGAAGTTTCCAGTTACTCATTTTAATGAGCGTTAGGGAAGAAATGACATAGTGCTTTGATGGAATGCAAACACTTATTTATCCCATTAAGACAACACAGTATGGCCCAGTGGATATCCTGCCACCAGCCAGCAGGGCTGGCTCATAAAAGATGGTTACCTCAGCATAGATAAATCATGCCCTGCCACAGACATGGGTGAGAGAAAAATCAGGTTGGTTTCTCACATGCCTTTAACCCTTGAGTGAAGATTTATTTTAGAACTGAGCTCTTAAGAACTCAGCCACGGTGACTTGAAAGGAGAAAGAGAGCGTGAGTGTGTGAGTGAGACAGAGACTGATGCTCGAGGGCTGTCCTCTGCTCTCTATTCAAGAGGGACCAAAAATTCACAGCCACCAAACAAGAGTAACAGGATGGTGTGTGTATGGGGGGGGAAATGTGCTGAAATACCAGAGAGAGGCTGAGGCGGATGTCTGAACACCTCACGCACAAAGAGAGTGAGACAGAGACAGAAAGTGCAGACATCTGTAAATAGGACTTGCTGGCGCAGTGAGCGAGTAGACTAGCTGCTGACCTCAGGAGTTGAAGTCTCCCCTGTACATTTGCATGTCATGGTACACCCAGGAGCTAGCCGGCCCTGCTGAGGCTGGAATAGGTGAGGTATTTCAGGTCTTGTTTGAAGTGCCTTCGCAGGGCTCGCCATGGGCTCAGGATTAGAATAGCCAGGGACGCTGCTGGTAAAGATGGAATTGAGTGACAAAAGCCTGCACACCGCCCGCCCTACTATGACAGGTCTTGTCCTATTTTCATGAGCACAAAGACCCTATGTTGTGAGGGTGCTCTGTCCAATTGGGTCATATTTCCCAAAGCTCAATTCCCAGTTAGCCACCAAACTAAGTAAACAGATTTCCAAAAGAGCTCACCAGGCTGGGTGTTGAGCACTGGCCCTAAAGCCACGTCTCACCAAGTACAAATTGTTATTTCTATTTGGAAATTCACATTTTTTATTACAAGGGGCACTTCTGAACCTTCTGCCACTGGTGGCCATTTTAGTGGCAAACAACATCATTTAAGTGACAAGGGAGCTTGGGTTAAGAGAAGAGAAGCCGGAGGGCAAGACATTGGAGGTGGGGGACAGAAATTTGTCAGTGAAAAGTTCTGCAGTTTTCTTTTGTACCTACCAAAATTCACATTTTTGGGGCATTTCATGAAATTGAGAGCAAAGCATAAAAAGAAATGAAAATTACAATTTTCAGTTTCAATGTGAAAACTTTTCTTCACCCAAATGAAACTGAATTTATGAATTCAAACTTTAAAAAATCTTGAGGTTTCTCACTATAAAATAGGGCCATTTTAAAGTAAACACGCATTACATTTTGGCAGGTTTCATTTTGGGTGGTTTGTTTTCAAAGGTGGGTCCATTTTACAAAATTGAAATCAATATGTAAAATCCACAGCCTTTTAAATTTTGTTGTAAATAGTTTGCTCAGCCCTAATTATACAAAAATTCCCTTCTTGCTTCAATATCTGACATGGTTTAAAATCAAAGAAGAATTTTTCTGTGTAACATGTTTAAGTAGAGAAGCTCTTGAATAAACCAGCATTGAAAGAGAAAGCAAAGAGGTTTTTCTGAACACACTGTAAGAAATGCAGACAAGCCCTCATTATTGCTGAAAAGCAGATAAATACTGTAAGAAGTCAACTCGGCAAGGAAGGAAAGATGCTACTGGACTGTTTAAGTGTGTGTCAGATGCTCAGGGAAGGTTGGGTCTTATATGGCTTTAGCCAGATTTTCATTGTCTAGGACACGTCAAGAAGTGCTATGCCTGCTCTGTGGCTAAAGAAAGGACTTTACTCCCCAGAACAGTTAATCTGGCCCCTCTCATGAGCACTAACCTCGTGTAGGGGCAAATCCTACTCTCTCTATTATTATTTTTGATGTCGTAGCACCTAGCAGCCTCAGTCAAAGATTGGGGCCCCATTGTGCTTCACTGAACACCCAGCAAATGAAAGACAACCCTTGCTCCAGGTAACTTACAGTCTAAATAAGAGACAAGAGAAAATGACAGGTGGCTACAACAAACAGAGGGGGAAGCACAAGATAATGGAGAGACAATTACAACAAGCATGGTAAGCAGTGGACAACACACCAGCTGTCTAGGCATTGTCAAATGTTTCGTAGGCACCATGCAGAGGTGTGGAAGGCCCTAGCGGTAGCTCTGGGGGAAGGAGTTGGGGCTGGATTTGAGGAAACGGAACAGACAGATGCAGGAGAAGTCCTTGTGCGTCATTCTGGAGGTGGGTGTGAGGACTGGAGGCAGGGCAGCGAAGGAGAGATGGGTCAGGGGGTTCCCAACTCCGATGCACAGATCCATCCCATTCCCATTTCTGAATCCAGAGGAATAAAATGAAGAATGAAGAGACTAAAAAATTGATAATGTCTGTGCACCGAGACCTTAAGAGTCAGAGGGCTACACAGAACCACCTCTCTAGGGGTGAGACAGTTGGTGTCTTGGGCTCTGCAAAGGAGTCAGACAATTAACTGCAGGAAAAATATTGTGGAGCAGCACTGCTGACTCAGCAGCTCCAGAGAAATCCTAGGTTTCCTCCAGCTCTACAATGTCTTCTGTATAATAAAGACGAGATGGTTCTGGGCTTAGTGGACTTATCCTGCTGTGATTCACACTCCCTTCATAAGTGCCCTTCTGTAGAGCAGCATGGATAAAGGGATCAAGGAAGAGAACTTATCCAGGAGAAACAACGAGGCCCTTAACACATACAAGTCCCCTCCCGGAGAGCCTGTTGCCAGCACAACCTTGCCCAGGATGGCGTTCAGCCGCTCCGTCTCGCAGTCCACCACCACCAGCCGTTCCTTTTTCTTCTCCAGCTCCTGGAAGAGCATCCTGTAGCCCTCTTCTGTTGTTGTCAGGATGTTGACAGCTGTCACCTGCCAGTTCTTCTCGGCAGCTGTGTCCAGCACTTTCTGTAGGACGGACAAGCCTGGAGAAAGAGGGGAACAGGGAGGGAGTCAGGATTTAGTTCTTGTGTGTTGGCCTTTCCTTTTTTCCCTTCTCCTGGCCTGTGCGGGAGCCTGTAGTCTTGGGTCATGCAGCATCATGAGACCCCCAGCAAAACTCCAGCAAGCTTTTAACACTCAAGCATCCTACCCAAGCCGAACTATATTATAGTGCAGGGGTCGGCAACCTCTGGCACGCGGCTCGCCAGGGTAAGCACCCTGGCGGGCCGGGCCAGTTTATTTACCTGCCGCGTCGGCAGGTTCGGCCGATCGCGGCTCCCACTGGCCGCGGTTCGCCGCTCCGGGCCAACGGGGGCGACGGGAAGCCGCGGCCAGCACATCCCTCGCCCGCGCCGCTTCCCGCTGCCCCCATTGGCCCGGAGCGGCGAACCGCGGCCAGTGGGAGCCGCGATCGGCCGAACCTGCCGACGCGGCAGGTAAATAAACTGGCCCGGCCCGCCAGGGTGCTTACCCTGGCGAGCCGCGTGCCAGAGGTTGCCGACCCCTGTTATAGTGACGTCTTCTGTGCTTTCTTTCCTACTATTGCAGAACAACAAGCTATCATATCCATATTTCACATTTATAAGCCACACCACTCAGAATAGCCCTCCTCCATCTGTGGCAGTGTGGTCTGGCAGATAGGGCTCTGAACTGGTACCCAGACTTGGGTTCTAATCCTGGCTTTGCCCCTAACCTGCTGTTTGACCTTGGGCAAGTGAGTTCACTTCTGTGCCACTCTTTCCAGTCCCACCCTTTATCGGTTTAGACTGTAAGTGCTTGGGGTCAGGGACGGTCTCTCTATGTGTTTGTGTTCACACAGTGGGGGTCTGATCTCAGTCTGGGACTCCAGGCACTGCTGTAATTGATTCTCACTGATTACCCCTTTTTTGAGGTAGCTGGGAAGTCTGTCAGGGTACTCAGCCCACACAGCCAGCTGTCAAGTTTTTGGACTCAGGATTACCCTGTATGTCCCAGGTTTTTGTACCTCAGAGGTGGCACTCCTGACTGTAATTTAAATAATTATAATAAACTTCTGCACTTCCAGTGTCAAACACAGATGGCGCTATGGTGACACCTGTCAGGGTGCACAGATCTGCAGCGCGCCTGCTGCACTGAGGGGAGGAAGAGCCTGTTGTCAAGAGCAGAGGACCCCATTTGCAGTGCACAGTGGGTCCTACAAAATCCAGATGCTACGCTACGTACTCTTGAGTGCCACCTATTGGCATTTGATCTATTAACTAACTATTTACATATGCACAGAGCACTCCTAAAACAGGTGCCAGGGCATGATAGACTGAAACAGTGGATTCCAATTTGTTTGCACAACCTCCTAGGTTATATGTAACACAGAAATAATAATCTCATTTACAGGTGAACATAGGCAGTAACTCAGAGAGATGGTCACCCTCCAAATGAGATGTGCTTATCCAGCATATTAAGGGTAACAGCACCAAATAAATACATTGCACTCCTGCACTGGGGGAGCTTGGAATGCTTTACAAACATCAATCATTTAAGGGCTCACTTGTGTGTTATATGCAGAGCCCCGCATTGGAAATGTGTGTAGTTAACACCAGTGTGAAGGACAGAGGTGTGTACCTGCTGCTGCACTCCTCTGGGAGCTCAACACACATCCCCCAGCCCCCACTGGCATGGGAAGGCATGGCCCTGCCTCCATCCTTTGTCTCTTGCAGCAGCATGCCCTGCCCAGAGTCCCCGCTCTTCCTGTGAAAAGCCCTTCTGTACGTGCTCCTGCGTAAGGCCCCACCAAGTCTCAGGCTCACAACACTCCTGTAGTTTCGTAGCCATTTGAGAGATAGGGAAACAGAGACAGTAAAGCACTTGCCCAACATCAGACATGGAGTTTATGCCAGATCTGAGCAGAGAACCCAGTCGCCATGTTTTAACCAACAGATCCCACTTCCTTCTATGCATTTATTTACCAGCAGAGCGATGATACCGTCTGTTCATGTTTTGGAAAAAAGGATTATTAACAGCAAATTTAGAATCTAGACAATTGGTTCCTAGAAGCTCAGTGACTCTCTTTAGTAATTGACTGGCGTTCACTGAACACAGGGAGCTCGGAGAGTTTTCCAAACTATCCCAGCTGCGCACGCAAATTCCATGCTTGTGTGTGCAAACGGGCATTTGACATGCAGGTGCCCATCGTGCCCTAAGTCAAATGGGGGGTTCCCACAGGCATCGGGTTAGGCAGACAGCTTGAAAATAGGATCCTGAGCAATCACCTAAATCATTGCCCGATTTGATACCCAAACCGCTTGTACTTGGGCTATTCTCCGGAGGGAGCAGTCGTCCGTTCTGCCCAGGGGTGACCAACAGACACGCTCCGCCCGCTCTGCCCTCGCCACTCACCCCGGTCAGCATCGTAAATGTACACAAACTTCTGCCAGCTGTAGTACTCGATGATGTTGATGAGGGCGTCCTGAAGCTCTGGGCGCAGCTGGAGGACGAACTGGTTGGAGGTGTCGACGGGGAAGCTGGGCGTTATGAAGCAGACGTGGAGCGCCCCGCAGAAGGATGTGAGCATGTTGACCGTCTTCCTGTCGTAAAACCCGAAGATGGCGTAGACGCCCTTGGAGAACTGCGAGCAGACTGGAAGGGGGAGAAGGAGATGGTCAGGGGAGCTAGGCAATGAAGCCCAATTTCTGAGGCAAGCCTCTGTTGCCCAGGACTATTCATCCCTCTGTCTGGGCACATAAGCTGGTATAGCCATCCTGTACTGCGTTCAGTTAGAGAGTCAGGAGGTGGGGGGATGCCCTGCCCTTTAACTCCACACGACTTCTCTAGCTCTGAACTCATCTTAGATGGCACTGCGAGGGAGAATGATTTTGCTGCTCTCCCGCCGCTCCCTTGCAGACACTGCTCACGCTAGGATATGAACCATTGTTTTGAAGAATAATCATTAAAAAATGCATTTTAAAAGACGGTCCCAATAAATCACCCAGGCTCCAGAGGGCATGAAGTGACAACTGCTTGCTGCTCAAGCTTCTGCCAGAGGAGCGCTGAGCAATAGAGGTGTCAGCCTTGCATCCTACTCACCACCCTCCAAGCCACGCGAGGAGAAATACCATTACAGCTCTCTGAAGGAGGGGACCAGGGCTTTTAGAATCTTGCCAGGATATTTCACACACACCCACACACACCCACACACCTCTCTTTCTCTCTCCAGATTCTTCACCCTCTTCTGCTCTCTCTGCACCACTCAGGCTCACATTGCTCCCAGGGCTGAAGTGGTGGGTGGCCGTTGTGCAGGCAGTGCCTTCTATGGCCTCCCCACAGCAATGGGCCTGGTTCAAACACTTCCTTTCCCAAGTTGCTGGGGGGCAGCCCAGGGAGCACATGTTCAATTCAAAAATCAAACGTTCTTGAAAGAGAGTCACCCTCCAGGGCCACACGTGGTGCCCTGGCTGCAGGCTGGACACCACTGAGATAGAAGAGGACACCCTCTGCCACCAGCTAAATTGCACATTTGGAACTCAGGACTGGCTGGCTCCCTAGCACGGAGCAAAGGGCAGCCCTGCCACAGGAGAATCGGGGCTTACGGCTGCTGTAGAGGGTGACACAGCCCCACAGATGAGGGTGGGTCATTCCATTCAGTAGAGAGCATTGGCACCCGAACTGGTACAATCTGTACTCCCCACCCCCGAGTCCAGCAAAGCTTGTCAAAGAGCATTGAAGAGTTCAGACCCTGCACTTTGGCAACCGTCCGTGATGTACCTTTGGCCATCACAAACAATATACGGTTACAATGCGCACACACTGCATAGATGAGACAGGGTAATGCTGAACTGCATTACACTGTGCCTATGCGTGTCAAACACACGGTGCCAAGCCTCGGTTTATAACCCTTTATGTCCAACTATGGGGGCCGTGCCGCTATTGGCCACACGTTAGGACAATCACCGTTGGCATGGTTACACACTCACAGGGGCCAACAGCAGCTCTGTATTCAAGTCTGGCGCGGGCCCAGAAGGAAATGGGAAGTGCATGAAAATGAGCTCCCGATGCCCAGCACAACCACGGATCGGGACCCTTTCATCTCCCTATGGAGGCTAATGGAGGCCTTGGCCTGGAACATGTGCTCATTGCTACTCAGAAGCTGCCTGCAATTGTGTGTGTGTTGCGGGGAGACAGAGAAGTTCAGGGACCATGGGGGATCAGCTAGAGGCCCCCCCAGACAAGGTAGCTTTTGAGTGGAGGGCTCCAGAGGCTGTGCTTTCCCTTCCCCAAATGACAGGGTCCTAGCCAAGGAGCCCCCCCCCCTCCCCCCCGCTCTTCCTTGGGGATGGTGGCTGTGAAACAACTCGGTGGCTAAGGCGCCTTGTGGGGGTGCCAAGGCTGCTCAGCCCTGTTGTGGTATCCTCAGCTTAGCTGCCGGTTTAAGCAGTAGCGGCGCCAGCTTTGCTGGCGCCCTAGGCGGCAGAAGGTCCCGCCCCCGAAATCCCGCCCCCAACAGCGGCGGCGGAAGGTCCCGCCCCCAAATTTTTACGGGCGGCGGGGGCGCAGGCGCCCCCAAAATAGCAGTGCCCTAGGCGACGGCCTAGGTCGCCTAATGGAAGCGCCGGCCCTGGGTTTAAGGATGTCGGGGGCGGCACTGCCTCCCCTTCCAGCCCATCACCTTAGCAAGCCCCCCCTGCCACGCCTGGGGGGAGGCGGAGGAGTCATAGGCGCTACTTCTGCAGAAAGGGCCACTGCTGAGAGGGGCTTCTCACTAAGGAGCCGGCTGGTTCTCATGGACACCGCATCCGGCCAGGCCACAAAGCCACAAGGGCAGAGTTCAGCCCACGGACATTGCTTTAAGTTATTGCAAACTGGCCTGTTTTCAATGTCTGCTACACACCTCAGCCCTACTTCATGCTTCCAGCAGGCAGAGGGCCCTCGGGTTCCTAGTATCTTCTGGGGAGGCCTAGATGCCTGACTGTTTTTATGTATGTATGTATGTAGATCTGGTTGCCCCATCTCAAAAAAGAGATATTGGAATTGGGGAAGGTACAGAAAAGGGCAACAAAAATTATTAGGGGTAAGAGATTAATAAGACTGGGACTTTTCAGCTTGGAAAAGAGATGACTAAGGGGGGATGTGATTGAGTTCTATAAAATCATGACTGGTCTGGAGAAAGTAAATAAGGAAGTGTTACTTATTCCTTCTCATAACACAAGAACCAAATGAAATTAATAGGCAGCAGGTTTAAAACAAACAAAGGAAGTATTTCTTCACACAACGCACTGTCAACCTGTGGAACTCTTTGCCAAAGGATGTTGTGAAGGCCAAGACTATAACCAGGTTCAAAAAAGAACGAGATAAGTTCATGGAGGATAGGTCCATCAATGGCCATTAGCCAGGATGTCCAGGGATAGTGTCCCTAGCCTGTTTGCCAGATGCTGGGAATGGGTGACAGGGGATGGATCACTTGATGATTATCTGTTTTGTTCATTCCCTCTGGGGCACCTGGCATTGGCCACTGTTGGACGATAGGATACCGGGCTAGATGGACCTTTGGTCTGACCCAGTATGGCTGTTCTTATGTTCTTTTGCTTTCAAAGGCTGGGGGTGGGGAACGCTGGATCAGGAGATGGTGGTGGTGGCCTGGAAGTTCACCATGGCTAACTCCTCAGGATGCATGTCAGGTAAGGCACAGCTCTTGGTTTCTGATCTCAGCAGTTACTGGTGCTGCTGTGCAGTATGGGAGGTTGCTGTCTCATGTCGATGGCCTCCTCAAGAGAGCACTTAATGAGATCGTGGGAGCTGCTGGAAAACTGCCTCAAGATTTCAGTGAGGCAGAGAGAGCAGCACACACTGTGGGTTGTAAAGCTCAGTCCCAGATACAGTCAGATTTATTTAATATCACTCCTGCGTATGGCACATTCCAGTTATTATCAATACATCTCCAAGCCCGAGGCAGTGAGAGTGACAGCATTTCCCGCTGTCAGAACTCCTGGCACTAGCATTTCCTTCCATTGTCACTCCATGTCTTAAAGACCCCTTGGCGGTGACATTTACACTGACTCAAGGCTTCGTGCTGCCCCGTGTTAAATAAAGGAGGAGGAGCTGATGTGACAGCTTCATTTTGGGGTTCCCTGGCAAACCCCTGCACGGTCCTCAGGAATCCCAAGATCTGTTTCTAGACTGGTGACAGCCAGCGCTGTGAATTCCATGTGTTCCAAGGAGGACTGAGGGTGGGAATCAAGAGTCATCCCCCGATAGCCTTACTCCTGAGCTTACTCTTGCTCCCCCTTCCCCCCGATAAACTCCATGTCACAGGAATTACCAGACTGGATCAGACCATCCAGCTCTGGAGCCCATCTCAGTCAGTGCCCTGCCCCAAATGCTTCAGAGGAAGGTGCAAGAAACCCTGCAGCAGGCAGATGTGGGATAATCTGCCCCACCCCTATATAAATCTCATCCTACCCCCTAATAGTTAGAGATTGGGAAAGGATGTAAAAGTCCTGATTTCAGGGATGAAACCAAAGTCTGTTTTTGTTAGCATTAACTATGGATATTCTCCTTCCTATGTATAAGCAGCTGCAGTCCAGCATATCCCCACCATACTAAGCCAAACAGCCCTGCGAGGGAAGGGCTGTTTAAGGTATGAAAATCAGACATCTCTCTAGAAGGCTGAGCTGTAACCATCATGACAATCCCAGCACCCACTCACCCCAGTGCCACCGCTGTGACACCCTCCAAGCACCCATTGGAACAAGAAGAAAACAGTCTCATTGATACAAGAAACAGACCAGCTGACTCAGACTCTGGATCTGACGAAGTTTTGCAAGGAAAGCTCAGGATTTCAGGACTCATTTCAGCCTGGCCATCACCATGACTTTTCCCATTCTGATGTGCTCAGGAAGGGTGTGAGACTGGAAACGACTGACCTGATGCCCTAATAGTTAGCAGGTGGGTGCATCTCTCCCTGGTCTCTCATCAGAGGACAGTGTAAGTTTTGCCATGCTTCAAGTGACCAGCCAGGTAAATGCCTAACCCACCCCCCACTATCATGGAGACTCAGAGTACAAGTCAAAGTGACTTTTGACTCAGGGATGTTTGTCAGCGTGTCAGGCTAGCACTTTAAACAGCTGCTGGATTTTCTTATTATTTCGTATCTGTATTACAGTGCTGCAAGAGGCCCTAAACTGAGATCAGGGCCCGCCCTGCTGTGCATAAACAGCCTAAGAGACAGTTTCTGCCCCCAAATAACGTAGAGTCTAAAGAGAGGAGACAGACAGTGGGTGGCAGACAGGAAGAACTGTTATCCGCATTTTGCAGATGGGTGTGTAGTCCCCACTCCACGTGCACATGGCAGCTGTGTGAAAGGGCCCGGGCTAACCAGAGCAATTAGGGAGAAGGCGGAGGGCGGAGCTGGCCCCAGAGCCGTGGCTGGCTAAAGGACTGGGAGGAAATCCTGCTGCTTCCAGCCCAGGTTCCCTTGGAGGAGTGGAATCCCATTCCAGAGCAGAAGCTTAGCCCTGTCCAAATGGGACCAGAGGATTGGTTGCAGGCCACCTGGTCGGCTCTGGACCAATCTGCTGGCACGGGAGTTGGGCTGGAGAGAGATGTCAGAGCACATCCTGCTGCTGGAGGGAGCCTCCCCAAACACAGCCAGAACCTGGGGCTAGGGGGTTGGCCCAGTAAATATACCAGGGTCACAGCTACAGCCAGGCTGAAGGAGCAGCCTTGACTCAGCAGAGGTGTTCTGACCACCATGGTGATGGATACCAGCGCTGCAGCAGACTAAAACTCACCCTCTGAGCTCGCCCCATGCCCAAGCACCAGCAGCCATTGCAGAAGGAACCCTGACTGGGGATGGGGGCAGTTTGGACGCCTGAGGGAGTATATTTAAGCATTAGGGACTCAGTACAATTGTGGTATTGCTAGTGGGTGTATGCGTGATCCCCACCCCCACATAGGAGCCCTTAAATCAGTGGGTCTCAAACTTTTGTACTGGTGACTCCTTTCACACAGCAAACTCTGAGTGCGACCCCCCCCTTATAAATTAAAAACACTTTTTAATATATTTAACACCATTATAAATGCTGGAGGCAAAACAGGGTTTGGGGTGGAGGCTGACAGCTCGCATCCCCCCATGCAATAACCTCGCGACCCCCTGAGGGGTCCCGACCCCCAGTTTGAGAACCCCTGCCTTAAATGGTCTCTTGCACTAACCGAGGCTTGTCCCTGCTCAGATAAAAGCATTAGGGTTGTATCTGAGTGCGGCATTTATTCATGGGATTAATTCCCACCTCCCCAAAGGGTGTGGGAAGGAACCAAGAGACTCGGGCCCAGTGAGAAGCAAATGGAGTCCCCTCCCCCTCAGGCACGTGGCTGGGAATCTGAGCACCCCACAACAAGCTGGGCCCGGGACTGAGGCGCAGAGAGATTAAGGGCCAAGTTTTCCAAATATCTCAGGGCTCGCATTTAGCCACCAAAATAAAGAGGCCAGGTTTTCAGAAGAGCTCCGCCCGGTGGGTGTTGAGCTCTTCGAAATGGGAGGGGAGCACTTTTCAAAGTCTGGCTGCTCATGACTGGCCCCAAATCACTCACGGAGTCTGTGGGAGAGCTAGACATTGAATCCAGATCCCATGAGGGCCAAACCACTGCCTTAACCTCCAGGCTGGCCTGCCTCTTTCTGGAGTTCAATCTGCACCATTGGAACACAGCAATCCTGCCACACCAGAACTTCCACGTTTTTTTTTTTTTTTTTTAATCCTTTCTAAAAGCCCCCAGTAGAATTCGTGGTCACTCTCTTGCCATCTCTTAAAGAGGGGAAGATACCATGGATCCAAAATTGCGACAGAAAAAAATCCTTTTCTTTGTCTCACTATGGAGTCTCTTTCCAATTGGCGGTAGTGTCTGTATCAGCCATCATCCTGGGACTGTCACATTCCCACAGAAAAGTAGCAGATCAGATAGAAGTATTCTCAACATCATTTCCGTGTGACTGGACCAATGGGACTAATGAACAGCGCTGTATGATTCCATATGTGAGCGATAAGACCCAGAGCTGTAGGGAGCCAGTGCTCAGACTTCCTGCATGATTAAAGTGACATGCTTTGTACAGCTGAGCAAATCATTTGCAATTAATAATCCAGACAGTAAATTTAGCCTATTTCTGAGCATACCATGATTTCCTCCAACATTGCTATTTGAAATTATTTTATTTTGTAAAATAACCAAAAATTAACTGTATGGATCAACCATGCATAATCAACACTCCTACGCTGTTCTGAGATACCCAGGAATTCTAGCATTTGCAACAGATTGCACCAAAGAGGACTGAAAGAACTAACAGTCCTTATTGTTAGTAATTTTGGAAAAGACCCCTGGCTCACATCATGTTTTCAGATTCACAGAAACCACTGCTAGTCACTGATTATTTGTGGGAAAAGACTGGCCAGGGTTTGATCATTTGGGGAACAACAGGGGATTTTTCATGGCAGTTAGTTAGAAAATGTTAATAGTTAAGAATTTCAATCACCTTTCCAGCAATAATCCTAACTCCAGTGATGGACAGGCAATAATGGTCAAATTGTTCAAGGTCTTGGGACTAGTTTGAAATAATTGTGTACCGAATGTATGAATCCTGCAGAAAATAAAGGAGATAAATACTTTCCATGAGTTTAATGGAAGAAGGGAATTTGGAATTTTTTTCATTGTGTTATCGGTTGCATTTTTTGCTGAGAACTGAATATGAGGGGCAACAGGTGTGAAAATGACAGGGAGAGGTTTTAATGCATAGGGGGAAAGGCAGCATAAAAACAGAATTGTCAGATTCCTCAGTTTCCTTCCCAGATTCCCATTCACTCAAATCTGGCTTGATTTGAGCTCCCATCCTGTCTTGAGTAGGCAAGAGACCCTTTGCAAACACTTTGGCCATGAGCTGTGGTGGGGATAAGGTGCATGGCTCAATTTATAGGCATTTCTGCCTGTAAAATAAGAAGATCCTTTCTGTTTCCCAAATCTTCTCCTTTCATATGAAAACCCCCAGATTAAATCATTGAAACATGACAGGGTTAGGAAATAGGCATTATGTTGAAAGCACACACAGGATATTGCTCTTCCACTGACACCTGTCAGTCAGCTGAAGACATACACCCAGGCTCCTGAGCCGACAGCCCTAAAATAAGGAAAGAGACATTCTCTAGCTTTAAATTGCACATGTTCATTGCAGCAGGGGAGGAAGGTGATGAAGAAATTTGGAATATATAAACAATTCGGAAACAATTGCTCTCTCTAATCACTTGGGGGTGGGGTGGGGGACTAGACCCCCTAAATTGAGTCCTGCTTCTGGGAAGTTCAGGGGTGTTTGGAACTGGAGTTTTAGTTTGACCCATTTTAGAGACAGGGGTCAGTCACGACATCTGGACCCTGTCACATGATACACTCTCTGCTAGGGTGCCTCCTCCTGGTTGCCCTGGGGATTAGTCCCTGTCCAGGTCTGCTGCCCCCTTGCTGCCCTTTCGCCACGCCCTCTGCCCTAGGTTTCTTCCCTCTCTACTGGCCAGTGTGTGGCAATCGGCTCCCTCACTGCTGCCAGGTTGCTGGCTTTATACTAACCCTACCTGTTCCTTCTCACCTGGGCTCCGTCATCACCCATGGGATTTCTTAGGCCACCGAATTCCCCTCAGCTATGGCCTCTCTGGTTAAGTGGCCCCTTCTCAGCCTCGTTAACCCCTTTTAGGCAGGTGTGGGGTAAACACCCCATCACAGACCCACATCTGAGTTCCGCGGAGCTCGGATCTGTGTTTTTTTAAACTGACCCATGACAAACAGCAAGGAAACACTCTCTCTCCTACAAATAGCATAATGGAACATGCAGAAACTGATTCTCAAACCTTGGGCAAGTTTACCCCTACAAAAGTTTTTTTCCCTCCCACTCATAATACCCCACCTTAATCGATTTGTCTCGTTAGAGTTGGTATGGCAACCTCCATCTTTTCATGTTCTCTGTATATATATATCTTCCTACTGTACTTTCCACTCCACGCATCTGATGAAGTGGGTTTTAGCCCACGAAAGCTTATGCCCAAATAAATTTGTTAGTCTCTAAGGTGCCACAAGGACTCCTGTTCTTTTTTCTTGGGCAAGTTTGTTTGTTTTCAGTAGATGGCACTTTTCCCACCATGACAGTTCCCTCAAAGCCAATGCTTCAGCTATGAGCTCCAGGGAACTGTCATGATGGTATCATATTTCAGGTCAGATTAAGGGAACCTGGAGTAGCCGTGGACGGACACTGGCCACAAAAGGAATGGAAGTGAGAAATCTCAGAAGGCTACTGGTTTCCTAAGTAGGGAACATGGGGAGATTCTGGTGGGAATCCAGTATCTAAACAGAACTTTTTTAGAAAGCAAATTGTTTGCTCTTGAGGGAGCTGGAGAGGTCACTAGAGAGGATATTTAGCAGTAGCTCACCTCTCGTTTGTTTTAAAAGTGGTATTATCTCCCATGACTGGAGATGTGATAGGTAATATTCAGCTGAAGATTTAACTTCATTCGCAAGGCATTTAAAAATCCCCAGGTAAGACTGAACTCCACAATGGTTGAAGCCTTATTACCATAATGCAACCCTTCCTTCGCCTGGGAAACAGTGGGTTTGTTTTGCTTTGAGTTCAAATCTAGATGATTATGTTTTGTTTCTGTCATTAGGGGTGTCAAGAAACAGTTACAAAGACTCTTGCCTGGCTTGCTCTGTGTGCGTATGTGTGAGCATAATTTATTTTTAGTACAGTCTGCCTGAAGGCAACTCTCACACAGTGATGGAGGACCTGACATCAGGTCGGAGAAGCCGGTGGAATTTGGATCAGAGGGTGCTAGTGTCTGTTCCAATTAGGAACAACTTGGAACAACTCACAAACATTTGTCCTCACAGTGCTCCAACGTGGCTTAGGTGCCAGAGTGCATCTCTTCACCAAATCCCAATGACATGCCCACAGATTTCTCTAGCAGGAAAAATAGATCCTATATTCCCCCATGGCTTTGACATATTCCCTTACCTGAAAGTAGACATTTCCCACATATTCGCTCAACCACAAATCAGCCTGATGTCATAATTCAAGAAACATTCCCCCCCGGCCATTTTAAACAGTTTAAAAAGCAATAAGGTATGGTTTCCTTTCACTGTTTCCTTCACTACTTGTAATAATCTCTTGGAAGCTTGAAACCAAATTTGGTTTCCAAATCAAGGTGTGTTACTCCCTGCCATCACATATGAACACTAGTTAATTATTGTAGGGTTGCTTGTGGGCATATGTGCTGCTGGCATTAATTTTTCTCCCTTGTTAGTTAAAAAGGAATCAAAACATTTTAACAAAAACACCCACAAGCAGTAAAGAAAGTGATATGGATTTTTCAGATAGTTGGAAAGAAATCTAATAGTGATATAGACACTTGAATGGCTGACAATTAATTTCTGTGCGCCCGTTGAGTGAAAATCCAATTTGGGATGCTTATTTATTGCAGGTTGCTGGGTATAGTGTCATTGAGTTTAGGCCAAAAGGGACTACCGGATCACAGGCCACCCACACCACCCAGCGCCCGCACACTAAACCCAACAACTGAAATGAGTCCAAAGTCTTGCAGCCCACAGGCAGAGAATAGGCAGGACCCAGGCCCTTGCAATGGCAGGGAAATGGTTAAGTGAGAAGAACGAAAAAAAAAACGGAAACAGAATTTACCTTCGGCCATCAGAAATCAACAAAATGGCAATTGGTCTTTCCTCTAGGATTTCAACCATTCAAGTACACGTTTGAACTAGAATCCTGCAGCTGGTTATGCTTCTGGACTGTAGAGTATGGGTGGAGGCAACCCCAAATGGACCTCTGACCTCTCCATCAGCAATCACTCAAATCTCCCGTATCAGATTTCACAGATTCAAATGCTTTTTTTTTTTTTTTTAAAGCTACAATCTTGAAACTTGGTTCTTGTTTGTTACGATGGAAGGGAAGGGGGAGGGATCCAAATTTGCATTTTTTTCATTTTTATCACAGGGCACCAAAAGACTATAAATAGGGATGTCTGAAAAAATGGGGTTGTAGTGAATAGATGGTTTTGTGAAAGCTTCATCAGCGTCTTCCTCGATTGTAAATAAATCATATTTAAATAAATTACATATTTAAATAAATATGTAATTGTAGAATTATTGTTTTGATGAGGAATAGCAAATTAAAAACAAAACCAAATTTTTTTGAAGTTCTCTAGTCAGTCTGTTTACAGAAAAATTATGAATTTCTCCCGTGAATGGAGCTGTCAAAGTGGGTAGGAGGCCACCACTCCAGTCATCTGAGGTCACAAATTCTATTTCATGGATTTGATTCAAGAAAATTGTTGAGGGTGAATAGGTGCAAGACCAGCACCAGTTGTAGTAGCTACATGCAACCAAGGGTGAGCTGCTGGCAGTTCGTACATAATGCTTTGCACGTATACAGCAAACTTTATTGGGCAAATCTAATTCTGTGGCCTGCAAACTCCACTTTGCCCTTTTGCAGCTCCAACTTGTTTCAGGGCTGGGTGGCTTGGGATCAGGGGTTGTGACCAGCATGCCATCCCTGCCCCCCTCTCATTGCATCGCTTGGACACAGTTGAGAATCCAGCCCAGTGTGCTTTGCAGACATCTGTGAATTAAGCCTCACAACACTAGTGTGAAGAAGATAAGAACATAAGAACATAAGAAAAGCCGTACCGGGTCAGACCAAAGGTCCATCTAGCCCAGTATCTGTCTACCGACAGTGGCCAATGCCAGGTGCCCCAGAGGGAGTGAACCTAACAGGCAATGATCAAGTGATCTCTCTCCTGCCATCCATCTCCATCCTCTGACGAACAGAGGCTAGGGACACCATTCCTTACCCATCCTGGCTAATAGCCATTTATGGACTTAGCCACCATGAATTTATCCAGTCCCCTTTTAAACATTGTTATAGTCCTAGCCTTCACAACCTCCTCAGGTAAGGAGTTCCACAAGTTGACTGTGCGCTGCGTGAAGAAGAACTTCCTTTTATTTGTTTTAAACCTGCTGCCTATTAATTTCATTTGGTGACCCCTAGTTCTTGTATTATGGGAATAAGTAAATAACTTTTCCTTATCCACTTTCTCAACATCACTCATGATTTTATATACCTCTATCATGTCCCCCCTTAGTCTTCTCTTTTCCAAGCCGAAGAGTCCCAGCCTCTCTAATCTCTCCTCGTATGGGACCCTCTCTAAACCCCTAATCATTTTGGATAATCAAGATGGATACTATTATTCCCCATTTCAAAGAGGGAGACAGGGAGAGAGTTGTTAACGTGCTCGCCCCAGGCCACAGAGCAATTTAGTGGTAGAGGTAAGAAGAAAACTAAGGAGACATTGTTCCTAGTTCTGTTCTTTAACCACTAGACCATATTTTATAGCAAATGTTGTATGAAGTGGGATATACGGCCAGGCTGGACTTGCAGGATACTTTGGCTAGCGGAGGCTACCAATCTGAATGTCACCCCAAGTAGAATTGCACTTGACACCAACACTTTCTGGGGTAGCAGTAAAACAATGGCTAATCAGCATGGCCCCAGATAGTAGTGACAGGTTTCAGAGGGGTAGCCGTGTTTGTATCAGTAAAAACAATGAGGAGTCTTTGTGGCACCTTAGAGACTAACAAATTTCTTTGGGCATAAGCTTTCGTGGGTTCATGGGAAGTGGGTTATATCCCACGAAAGCTTATGCCCAAAGAAATTTGTTAGTCCCTAAGGACTCCAAGATAGTAGTGACACCATTTATAATGGTATGAGACCTGTGCTGAGATAGGTTGGGTATTCAAATAGCTTACTGAGGATGGGCAGGCCCGCTCTGTGGATAGATAACAGCCTTTTCTAATTGGGCAAAGTTTGACTAAGGATGGTCGTGTGGCTAAGGCACTGAAGTGGGAGGAAGGAGAGCTGGGTTCCATCCGAGCACTGCTGCCACAGACGTGCTGTGTGATTTTGGGCCAGTCACTGAATCTCTCTGAGCCTCAATTCCCCAACTTCAGAATGGGGCGAAAACTGCCTTCTCCAGCTCTAGCCTATTGAGAGCACAAATTCCTTGGGGCAGGGCCTGCCTCTCACTATGTGTTTATAAAGCACCCCACATAATGAGCCCCTGATATTACTTGGGGCTTCCCGGCGCTACCATAATGCAAATAAGTAATGTTAATAATCAGTGTTTTATCCACTATGGTAAACTGCGTCCTAAAAATCTTGAAAGAAAAATCTTTAAAATAGTCACTCTTTTCTATTGCCTTTAATATGCACGTCTTGTCATATTTTCAGAGCCATTAATCAGTATTCCCATTGCCTGCTATGGCACCTTTTTAAACCTGAGCCTTTTTAAATGATTCTCTCTTCCCATCCACTAAACAGGCTCATTTCTGAGTCATAAATACCCTGCCACATCACTATGAGCAAACACAGTTGCAATAAAGTCCTGTGAAATCTATTCATGAATTGGGATGAGGTTAAAAACAATCATATTTACCATATGCAAAGTATATTATACAGTCCCTCTAGCCTATCTCCTCCTTCAGTGAAAAATTTGATTTCTATACTCTGATTTCTCTACATTTGAAGTCCCCAGAAGCAGAGCAATGAATATTAAAGATGATTGCTAATGGGAAAATTACATCCATACTATAAACTGAGGTGAGAAATGAAGGTGTAATGTAACCCATTCCCCTACCACTGCTCCAAAAACATGTCTGATACATTACTTATTAGTCCACCTCCAGTCACTGCTACACTGGTAAAAACACACTACTGTGACACAGTCTTTCTGCTTGGGAATCAAGAACACTGGGGAAAAAAATCATTTTAGAAAATCATTACATGCTGAGAAATTAGCCAGCATTTTGGAACTCGGTAGGTCAGTATTACATTTAATTGCAAGCTATAACATCGTAACTATTAAATAAAGAGGAAAAAAAAAAGGGGGGGCGGGGGAGAGCAGAAGCCAAATGTGTCGTGTAAGGTAGAACATGCTGTAAATGTCATCAACAGCTTCTTTTCTTTCCCTAATGTATTACAGTTATTCATAGCAATTCTGCTAGACATAGACATCTGCGCCTGTCTTCAATGCAAGTTTCCTTTTTGATGAGGCTTTTGTAAGTAGTTGTTTTAAAGCCTGTTATAGGTTGATATATAAAAGCTTTGTAAGCCGCAAGCCATGGGCTTTCCCAGTATTTCTCTGGAGAGGCTATTTGACAGCCAAATATATTTCTTACCATCAGGAGGTTTTCATGACACTTACCCTAAATATTCCCTTTCTTAATTTCATCCCATTAATCCTAGTTATACTTCTATACACCATGCTTAATAAAATATGTGCATATGCTTCCCAAATTTGCATTGGCCATTTCCCCCTCCTCACAGATGCATTACATTGAAAATCTAATTCGTTGCCTACTCCCAATCTTGCTTCCTTTGTAGCACTACTGTTCTCCAGGTTTCTGCCTCCCATTGAAAATGTATGCTCTGGCTTATTTTTCCCAGCGGTGGTTTGCTTTTTCAAAGTTATTTTCTGCCTACATTTTGAACCTCACAAGGCCCCTTTCTATTTTTTCTCTGTCCTCACTGGCATTTGCATCTCCTCCCCTGGCAGCCCATCCATTGTTTTCAGCTGTTCTGCTCTTTACTCCCACTGTATCAGACACATCCCTGCCACTGCAACTCAATGCCTTTGGACTATTCCTCATTCTTTACCCACTGTTTAGTCTTTTAGCCAGTTTTCAATCCACATGACACCATTTTTACCTAAATATATTACATCCACTCTTCCCCTCATCCACTAAGTCCCAGATCCTGTAATTTCCCATGTGTGGGAAAATAAAGATCCCCATTGACTTCTGAGCTGTAAATTCTTCTGAGCAGGATCATGGCCTAATCTTGTAACTCTGACTTTGGTAGGTAAATGAAAGATGAATTAATTGCCAAATGTGTTTGTTTCCAGGTGTATTTGTTTTTAAAACTAATTATCTCTAGGCATTTATATACTCATCACCATGGTAGGATACCTGAGCATCTAAGGTCTATGCACATGGTACACACTGCAAACAATTTATTCTTGGTTTGTTTTAGTTTGAACCCAGAACAAATGCTTTGTTCTTGTTACAAATGTATTTCCTGGGTTTTTAAAGACATGTTCTAGTACAAATAATGTGGCTTGAACACAGAGGTGTCACTAGTAATGTTTATGACAAATGTAGAAGTTAAAACATAAATGAAGTGTGTTTGCCTCATAAATCATTCATTATGTGGATTCATTTGGATAACGGTCTCCTCTGAACATTCCAGTAGCAGATGACATTTGGAGACCCCATCCTGCGTTCTCTCTACCCCCAGAACGCTCACTGACCACGTGGAATTATTTCCCCTTCCCCGCTGCTTCCTCCTTTTCACTAATCTTTCTAACTTTTAGCCCATGGGTTATTTTGCAGTATAGAATGTAGGTCCTGCCCTTAGGTGTACCTGAATTAAAAGAATCAACAAAGCCTTAAGGCTATTGCTTAATAAAAGGAACAACTTAATGTAATAGTCAATCCCTATGGCTACAGACTTTAGCCAAGGGTCCAAACCACAGGCCCCTCTAACAAACCTCTATCTACTGAGCAACTGTCTTAGTTCGGCCAGGCTGTTATATAGCCCCGAGGGATTTCCCACAAGTCTCTGCCCCAAGACATCCCTCCCCTTCCCAAGCATATATCCACTCAGCTGCAGTCAGTTGCTTGCTTGCATGCTTAGGCCCTGATCCTACAGTGCCTTGCATGGTGTGCAATCACTAACAGCTGAGCAAAGTGGGTACTAAACCTGCTAGATCAGAACTGTAGGATCAGCTACTTACTAAGCCCAGATGTAAACGACTGCCCCAGGTGCAAGTTCACAAAGAGCTTTATGTTTGTTTTGAGGGTGAATCTCTTCTCTACTCCTGGTTTCTAAATTGAAAGGAAAGAAACTTCTTTAAAACTCCAGAGGTTTGTTTCCTTTAAAGGGATACCCCTTGTTTTCCTTGGGTGCCTACATAGGGTTTGTGAGGATTAGTGCTCCTGACTGGCTAAGAATTACACTCATCCTACTATTTTGGTTTCCCTGTCCCCTGAGTGTGCTGGTTTGTCTCTGTCACCTGTTATGTCCTGGCTTTTAGACTGCAAACTCTTTAGGGGCAGGGACTGTTATTCTGTTTATATTTGTACAGTACCCAACCGAGATGGCCTGTAGATGCTACTGTAACATATACAGTTTAAATAACAATAATACATTTATCTCCATAACAAATCCCCTCTAAATTGTGTCCTTGGAGTTAGAGAATCACCTTCCCAACTGAGAAGAAAGAGATGCTATGGCTGGACAACCATAGAGAGTAATGCAAAGGATATGGTGGAAAGACCTAATTCTAGGGTCAGGAGAGTTTTCCCCAGCTTAGCTGATCTTGTGGTGTTTGTAGTGATGTAATGGTTATTATATCTTCTGTGTGTTGTGTCTTTAAATGTCTAGGAGCCTGCTGTTTGCAAAGGCAGTTGCTGTTGTGTGATTGATACAGCATGTTAGAGGGGATATATCCACTTTGCTCAGCCTTGGTGAGCTTACTTTTGCCCTTTGCTGTTTTTTGTTGTTTCCCCCATAATCTAAAATAAAAGCCACACAGACTACAAACATGTGGTGCATACTGAACTCTTATGCCTGCAGATGAGCAGAAGGGACCACATTAAACATGGTCCTGGTGGCAAACTGCTACCTGATCTGGGCAAGGAAGGAGGAGCTCCCAGCTATCCAAGAGTAGGAGTACCTTTCCTTTGCATGGGCAGCAGGGAGATCCTCTTCCTTCCCCAAACCACCCCACAGGGGGAGCTTTCCTTTGTGACTCAGAGTAGGAAGGGCTAGTCACACCCACCATGGAAAGGAAGATGGTCCAATGATAAGGTAGCAGTTTAGGGCTTGGGAAACTTGGGTTCAGTTTGCTGCTCTGACACGGATGTCCTGTGTGACCTTGGGCAAGTCACTTAGCCTCTCTGTGCCTTAGTTTCCCATCAGTAAAATGGGGGATAATCATTTACCATCTCAGAGGGGTGTTGCGAGGATAAATATATTAAAGATTGTGAAGTGCTTTGATATATATTGATGTAGGGTGCTATATAAGAGCTAGGTAGCATTATTATAGGTCTGGGATTTTCTTTGTGTGTGCATTATTTACAGCATAAGTTTAAACAGTTGCCTATTACAGATATCTGTCTGAAGAGTAGTCTAAAGGTAAACTTTTCATGTGCCAGAGTAGCTCCAGGATATGATCCATTGCTCTAATACACAGAGCCTTTATAATGTATCAAGAAAAGAGCAACAAGAGTATAAATGCAACATGTTAAATTTAAATAATGTTTAAAAAATGTGTCCGGAAATGCTGGCTGGCACTCTATCCAGAACTTACCTCCTTTGTGCCTGAGTTTTGTGTTACATATGGTCTGTGAAATAACATACTGTTCTGAGTGGAGGTGTGCAAATAACAGGTTTTTTTAGTTCTCTTCTACCGCTTCCTACTGCCTTCCTCCTCCCCCTCCCACCAATTGTTTTGGGTGGACCTGGGAAAAGAAATGTTTTAAAATTTTCAGTGAATTGAAAAGTTGAAAAAATGGTTTTGGATCACATGAAATGTTTCATTTGACTGGAAATGAAAAGTTTCATATTGATTTTATGTATTTTTAGCATTCTTACATTTAAAAAAAAATAAAATGCATGGACATTTCAGAACAAACTATTGCTTCAAATTGAAAAATTGAAATGTTTTGATTTGAAAACGTCAATGGTTTTTTTTAAATTACTTTTTTTGGGGGAGGAGGAATTAGAGGGAGGAGGATGTTTGACCTAAACAATTTAATGAAACTGACATGAATTTGCAAAACGTTTCAGTGTTACAGAATCTCCATTTTTTTGCTACAAAAAAACGTTTGGGTCAAAAGAATTTTAAGTCTAGCCCTGAGTGGTTCTCTGTTATAGTCATTTGTTGTAGGGTCTTTTTTTCTCCCCATCTTCACATTAAGGCTGAATTACAGTGTATTCATAGTTTTCTTCAGACCTGCTCAATGTCAGAGATAATATGACCATTATTTCCTAGGCTTTATAATAGCACCAATCCTGTCTTCGTTGTGAGCACAATAAATGATATCGAGTAGATTTTTATTTCTACAGTGCTCAGACTTCTGTACTAATAACTTGCAGTGCGTGTTGGAGCAAACAATTTACCAGAGGTGCACCTCGCGAACATACCCAGATGGAGCCCCCACAGCTAGGTTGTGCCTATTAAACTTGGAGCCTGTGTGTGAGCTTGAACAAAGGAGCTAAAGGAGAGAGGGGCCCAACCAGGTTATAAAATGTAGAGGAGCTGGGAACAAAACAAATCAAGAGAACAAAGGATTCTAAACCTTTCCTTTGAGCCAGTGACCTCCTGTGAGCACATGTGAGTTTCTTGGCCTTATACACTGTGCTATAATCAATACAGCTGGGCAAATGGAGTAAAAAGCAAGAACCTCACGGGAAGAGAAAAGGGTGATTGAGTTCCCTGTGACGGAATACCGGGGCAGGGCTTTTACAGCCAGAGGCCTCCCTGACCCTGCAGTCGGAGCCAATACCCAGCTGGAACCCCAGTGAAGTCAATGGGGCTCTGCTGGGTCAAGGGATCCCATTGCAGATGTGGGATAATCCGCTGCGCATACTGCAGTGTGCAATACCATCGGAGCCTGAGATGCACAAATCTGCATAAGGGACTTGGATGCCTCATTCCTATCAGTATTAATGGGAATTGGGCATCCTGCTACCAAGGTGGTTTTGAATTCTCAGCCATAGAACGTTGTCACTGTACTCAGAGAATATGAGAGAGAGAGAGAGAGAGAGAGAGAGAGAGAGAGAGACTTTCGTATTTGGAGACTTCTTCCATACCACATATTTGCACTATAAGGAATGACCCCCCTAACTTATATGAAATATTTCTTCTCTTGGTAGATATCAGTCATCTCTTGTACCCTAGAGCAGGGGTTCTCAATCTAGGGGTTACAGAAATCTGCTTGGAATGTCACAGCTACCATCATTGCCCAGCTAAATGAGATGTGGGGATCCTGGCTAGAGGGGATGGATAGCTAGGAGTAGTGGGAGAGGATTCTTAGTATGGGGAAAGTGTTCCAGTAGGGAAAAGGTTGAATACTCAAGTCCCAGGGATAGGTGTTAGCCCAAATGGGGACTTGCCAAGGAGTTCCAAGTAGGTCTGGCTGGAAAACAAGAATTCAATTGCACAAGAAATGTGAGGTTTTGGCATTTGTTTATGTTCCACATCAGAATGAAAAGGCAACCTTTCAACTTTTTATTTAGTGGAAAAACCATGAGCGATCCATCCCAGAATAGCTAATAGCTTGCTTTGGAGACTGGACTCAAGGCTGGTCTCCCAAGTGAGTATCCTAACCGCTGGGATGGGTTTCCCTCTCTGGTTTTGACCAGAAATTCCATCCTGGACTTGAGAAACCTTCCTGCTGAAAGTTTAGTCAAAACCAGTTTCCATGAAAAGTTTCTGTTTAGATGAATCAGCAATTTCTGTTGGGAAAAAACACTGTTGAAAAAATCCCAGCCATTTCCAGTCCCGACCATGTGAAAACAAGAGAATTAATATGGAACCTGCTTTCATGTTGAACTGCAGCGGGCGCTACCAGTCGATTGCTAATATATTATTATTACACACAGAACAATCAACTTCTCTCCATTCCATTTGCCATTCTGGAAGAGTTTCTAGAGCCCGGATGGAAGAATCTCTTGGGTGAGCTGCAGAGAGTGAGTGGGCTTATATAAAACATCCTGCATAAATGCACGGCCCATAGATACAAAAATGAAAACAGGAATGAAAGTTGTCAGGAAGTTGGGCTTATTTTCCATTCAGATGTAGTAATGCTGTACATACAGATACAATGTCTCCCTTAAGGAGCTGCTTAGTGGAAATCAAACAACATTGCATTATTTAGACAGTTACTGAGAAACCCCCCACTTTTAACAGAAACCTCTGCTGGGTGGAGGAAAAATCAAACAGAAAAGCAGCCGTAGCCACCGCCACCTGGAGAATGCTCATTTGTTCCTGTTTTCTCAGGCTTGCGAGGGATTCTTGCCACCCATCAGGGTTTGTGCCTCTTGATGTTGCAGGGAGACATATCAGATTAAATAAAAGCTCTTGTGAAACTGAAGAGAGCAGGCTTCTCTGGGTCAAGAAAGTTCTGAGCAGAGCTGCAGCGGAAGCTTAAGGGGAAATAGAAATATTCCTTGGATTTTGCAGCATGAAATGTCACTCAGGCTTGTCAAACTTCCAACATCCATGGTTAGATTTTCAGTTGGGCAAATCTGTGAAATTGCACCTTATGGTTATGTATGGGGTACAACCACAGTAGGCGCATGGGAGGCTAAGAGATCATTAACAACAGCGACGCACAGTGGTTATAGTTCAGTGGCTAGAAAATGTTTTTAGAATTGCCATGAGAAGTTTCCCTGGGGCAAAGGCAAGAGGTTGCTGCCACCTATAGACAAAATCAGGATATAACCTTGTGTCTAGAAAGAATTAAGGATGGGAAGCAAAGGAAACATGGGTCTTATGTGAAGACCCTCCTGACTCTATCAGCAAGCAGGAGGCATGATCTACAGGCATGAACAAGACCCCTACTCTGTGATTACTCTTTGAGGATCTTTCTAGTTAGGTTGTGAATGCTCATCATTTTCCTTCCACACACTGCAGGGACTGATAGGCCTGGTGGGACTTATATGGGAAGTGTAAATCTCCACTGTATACTTTAGACCTGAAAAAACCTCAAGTGCCCCTTTTGGGCAAAAGAGGCCACCTTTGGTTGCATGTATTCAGGATGGTGGAGGAAAAGTGCAGTGTTTGCTAAGCATTTGTGCGTGAGCATTCCCTCTCGCCATCAATCTGGACAGGTAGGTATCAAGTGAGATTGGGGGGCAATTTTCAGAAGTGCCTAAGTGATTTAGGAGCCCCAAGCCCATTTTTTTTCAGGAGTGATTTCAATGGGAGGTAGGTGCTTAAAGACTTTGAAAAAAATCCCATTAGGCACCCATCTACATCTGTAAGTACCTAAAAACCACTGAAAATCCAACTGTAGATGGCAATTCGGCACTTTTCAAAATTTTACCTCCATGATTATCTCTGCAAGACGGCAGGCGCAGCAACCCCGATGCTCCTGAGCTATATTCTCAAATCTGCTTTTTTGGCATGTCCACTCAGTTGGCCTAGACCTGCCAAGCCCTGGTACAGTGCTGGAGCTCCCCCACCGGAGAGGTTCTGTTGATGGTGTGTGTCAAAGGGCATCAGAGGGCCATTGTGCAGCAGTGGGCTTAGGTCTTACCGATGACTGCACAGCAATCACAGACTGCTAAAACGCTCCCACTTGCACCATCCTCAGTGCTTCACCTTTCAAACGCCTGCTGCGGCCAGCATGTAACTGGATGAGTTCTCCCCTTCCGAGGAGAAATGTCCTCACTGCAGCACGTGGAACTGTTTGAAAGGAGAATCTGCCAGGCAACTCAAGAGTGAGATGCTGAGGGGCCTTCAGCCCTCCTTGGACTCGTACAGACATTTGTCCCTGGGGTAACTGTATTGAGGCCAATGGAATTACACCAGGGATGAATCTAGTTTGGTTTCATCAGTGTCTGTCCTGAATGATTCTGCAGGCACGCCGAAGCTGGTTTATTTGCACAGCCTGTTGTGACTCGCTTATAAAGTATATTTACTCCCTTGCAGCCTGAGCTCGAGGTCGCCGAGGTCCCCCTTAGAAATGTTCTCAGGCGGGAGACCAAAGAGAATTTGTGATAAAAGACCCTTTAAGAAAATATTCCCCTACCATCTGCAGTGGAAAAATCCCTCAAAGCAAATGTGTGGGAAATGGTAGAGGCTGGGGCGAGGAAACAGGGGATCTGAGATCTGGAATACTTGGTTGAGGAGCGGCCAATTTAATTTCAAAATCAACCTGAACTTAAAAAAAAACACCCAAAAGCCCAACAACAGATGAAAGTGAGTGGGAGGAGGGGAAGGGGGATTCATGAGTGTTCAGAGAAGCAAGGATCTGGGGCCCAGTTTCAAAGGGGGAAATGAGCTTTCATCTTCTTCTGGGTCACTTTGTCCTTTCCCTCTGTGAAGGAACAAAAATAATGACACGTTGCCTTTCTCCAGCACCTCCCCTCCTTGAATCTCAAAAGGGCTTTTCAGACTTTAATGAACTCAGCGTCCCAGCTCACCCCCAGCGAGGGGCAGATTAGGAAAAACGGGGACCTGGGCTTGCCCAAGGTCACGCAGCAATTCGATGGCAGATCTCCCGACATGTGGTTCTGTGTTCTAACCACTCAAATGCGCTGCTTCTCTACCCTGTTTCGCCTTTCCTAGCCAATCAATAGCAGGAGACGGCCCACACCTGCAAGTCAGTCTCTTCCCCTTAGAAAGGGACCTGGGCCACGTTACTCACTCCAAGCAGCTCGGCTGGTGCCCCAGGGAGCAGAGATGAAGTGGTTGCTCTCCAGTTTTGGGCCCCACACTACAAGAAGGATGTGGATAAATTGGAGAGAGTCCAGCGGAGGGCAACAAAAATGATTAGGGGGCTGGAGCACATGACTTACGAGGAGAGGCTGAGGGAACTGGGATTGTTTAGTCTGCAGAAGAGAAGAATGAGGGGCGATTTGATAGCTGCTTTCAACTACCTGAAAGGGGGTTCCAAAGAGGATGGATCTAGACTGTTCTCAGTGATAGAAGATGACAGAACAAGGAGTAATGGTCTCAAGTTGCAGAGGGGGAGGTTTAGGTTGGACATTAGGAAAAACTTTTTCACTAGTAGGGTGGTGAAGAACTGGAATGGGTTACCTAGGGAGGTAGTGGAATCTCCTTCCTTAGAGGTTTTTAAGGTCAGGCTTGACAAAGCCCTGGCTGGGCTGATTTAGTTGGGTTTGGTCCTGCTTTGAGCAGGGGGTTGGACTAGATGACCTCCTGAGGTCCCTTCCAACCCTGAGATTCTATGATTCTATGATTCTATGATTCTAAGAGGTGCTGAGGAGGAGGGGTAGTGATGGTGACCACTGTTTTAAAGTTCCCCTCCCCTTGCCACATGGTGCTGGAGCTGCTGGGTACCTGTGTACTTCTGTAATAGCCTGAGCAGAGCCATTGCAGGCAGCAGCAATCTTCCTCCTCCTCCCTCGCTGAACAGCAGTAGGAAGGAAAGAGGTGTAAAAGGCAGGCGGTAGATAAGTGATCCCGTGTCAGGGCTTAGTCAGTATGAAGGGCAGGGCCTGGGGTGGGGCATTGCTATACACAGCGTGCCCTGCACTGCCCCTGCCCCCACACTGCAGAAGAGCCTGAATTAGAGAAGCACACATTAGCAAGGCTCTCAGTGGTGCCCCTGCTGATTGGCCCAGTAGAAAAGCCAAGGGTTGGTGAAGCTTATAGACAGATCCTCTAGACTGGCCTGAAGGCTCCTCTAACTTATGCCTGGGTGCTCAAAGCTTCCAGGAGTCATCCCGGCAGCCAGGGATCAGCAAGACACATGAATGCCCCAGCCACCTTCCCCAAACTTTCTCCCGCAAATGTCCTCCATGCCAGGGCCCTATTCTAATTCTTCACCCCTGCGATTCCTTCTCCTTACGGAAAGGGACTCTCAGGACACCGGCTAGCCCAACTTTAGCGCTGCTTCACCCGACTAGAGCAGACCTGACAATTGGACCCGAGATTCCCTAAGACAGTTCCTCCATTAAGATGGAAGCACGTTGATCGCGCAAAGAAACCCTCACAGCCCCTGCCCACGCGGTAGCTGTTCTGTGAACAAACAAAGGATTTCAGTGCTCTCCACCCTCGCTAAATTCCTTAGGGCAGTAAGAGCCGAAATTATGCACCTGCAGCTCCCACTGGCTCTGCTGGGGGCAACTTTGGCTTTAAATAAAGAAATCTTAAAAGTACATTCAACTAGTGTGGCAGAAACTGCAGAGCACTCTCCTCTGCCTGTCTTTCCCTCTTGCTCATCCCCTCTGCAGAACAGGACAGTACAACAGGCGTCTCCTCTTAGCTTCACAACGTAGCCTAAGGATGGGCGTACTTTCTCCTCCCCGGCCGCCTGGAGAGTTGGCCCTTTGGGATTTTGTGACCAGCTGTTAAGTGGGCACTTTGACATGGAGCTCACGTATGGGCTTATAAATGAAATCAATTAAAATTCCTCGTGCAAACCAGACTGATTCACACTGGGCCGAAGACTTCCAAACCGAAGAAGGACAAACGTGGTTCCTTTTCAAAAGGCTGGAGACCCTATTAAAAAAACAAGGACACAGAACAAAGAACTTCTCTTCTCTGCTACTCTCCTGGTTACGAAATAATTCAGAGATTTTAAGGCCAGGTCACTATGGCCATCTGGTCTGACTGCCTGCATCATACAGGTCATAGAACTTCACCCCCTAATTCCTGCATCAGATCCAGTCACCTGTGATTGAACTAGAGCATATCTTCAAGAGAGATTTAAAGACTCCAAGTGATGGGGAATCCACCACATCCTTTGGGAAGTTCTTCCAATGGATAATTATCGATGTTAAAAATGGATGCCTTATTCCCAGTTTGAATTTATTTTTCTACCTTCAGCTTCCAGCCACTGGATCTTGTTATGTTTGTACAGCGCCTAGCACCATGGGGTCTTGGTCCATGCCTGGGGCTCCCAGGTACTGCTGCAATACAAATAAATAATAATAATGCCTGTGTCTTCTAGATTAAAAAAACCCTCTAGCATCAGACATATTCTCCCTGGGCAGATGCATATAGACTGTCATCATAGAATCATAGAAGATTAGGGTTGGAAGAGACCTCAGGAGGTCATCTAGTCCAATCCCCTGCTCAAGGCAGGATCAACACCAACTAAATCATCCCAGCCAGGGCTTTGTCAAGCTGGGCCTTAAAAACCTCTAAGGATGGAGATTCCACCACCTCCCTAGGTAACCCATTCCAGTGCTTCAGCACCCTCCTAATGAAAAAGTTTTTCCTAATATCCAACCTAGATCTCCCCCACTGCAACTTGAGACCATTACCCCTTGTTCTGTCATCTGCCACCACTAAGAACAGCCTAGCTCCATCCTCTTTGGAACCCCCTTTCAGGTAGTTGAAAGCAGCTATCAAATCCCCCCTCATTCTTCTCTTCTGCAGACTAAATAAGCCTCTTCTCATAAGTCATGTACCCCAGGCACATGAAGTCAACTCTAAACTTTCTCTTCTGTAAACTAAGTCTTGAAAGCTACAGACCAACCAGCCATGTTTTCAGTGATTTTTCATTAGACCCTCCACAAACATTTATCATATCCATTGCATGAGTGAGAGGAGAAGCATTCCCTTAGTTTTCCAGTACCCAGATATTTCAATGCATTCACTAACAAAAAGTTCAGCAGACTCTTTTGTTTTAAAGTTTCTGAGCGTTGGTAATGGTACTGAACAGGGTCAGACTCCCAGGGCAAACAGTGGACATTTTTCCACTAAAAACTTTTCTGGACAAAACATGAGGTTTTGGCAAAATCAGGGAACTGTCGCTTTTGGACAGTGTTCTGATTTTAGGAGGGGACAATTTGAAAAGAAATGTTTGGGTTCAAATGAGTATTGGGAAATATTGAAAACAGAGACTGCCAGCATCGTACCAAATTAAATGCAGCCTGTCAGTTGCTTTAGGGATCCTGACGATGTCTATCCCTACTCAAACGCCTTTTCACCCATGACTCTCCAGGGCTCTGGAAGTGAAAAGCTACCATGCTAATCCACTACACCACTCTTTTCTAGCCCTTCTCTGAACCACAGACCCTCTGCTTTGTTTTCTGGAGGCCTAGCAGCTGCCAGACGCCTGCGTTCTATGGGAAGATACCTTGAAAAGTCATTTAAAATGTTGGCAGTTATACCCCTTGAAAAATGCTTCTCGCTCTGTCATATACAGAGAAGCCCTTCTCCTCATGTCAGAGGCAAAGTCATTCTCCTCACCCTGCCCGCGCAGAGTAAGGCTTCCCACTGTGTCAAAGGTGAAGTCATCCCTCACTGCGCATCCTGTGCATAGCAATCCTTCAGCCCGTCACAAGGGCAGCAATCCCTCTGTGACAGATACAATAATGCCTCTGACTGTGTCAGACAGCGCACACCCCACACTGTCGCAGGCACTGTAATCCTGCCCACTGTGTTACACTCCCTAGCCCTGACTCTGCCACAAGAACAGTAAAACCCTTCCCACATATGACACACAGCTGTACTCCTGATTGTCAACAGGCGTAATAATCCTTCTCCACGTGTCTCACACACGACAGCAATCCTTCTTACCGTGTCACACATGTGCACCCTCACACGGCAATCAGGCACACACAGAGGAATCCTTCTCTGTCAGTCACACCCAGAAATCCTTATCACCACACTCACTAATAGTTCTCAGTGTCACATACGTCAAAATCCTTCCTACTATGCTAAATACAGAACAATCACACACAACAATCCTTCTTACTATGTCCAGGACCGGCTCTAGGCACCAGCTTTGGGGCAGCACTTTTCAAGGGGCGGCATTCCGGCCCTTTGGGGCGGCACACCGGGTTTTTTTTTTGCTTTGGCGGCGGCACTCGGCACTCCGGCTTGGGGTGGCAAAAAACCTGGAGCCGGCCCTGACTATGCCCCCACCCACCCATTATGACAGCATATTGTCGTTCTCGGCATTCTTTTACTGTGCACACACAAGCGGTTCTCCTCCTGGTGTCACCCATAAAGCACTCCTCCTCTTCCAGGTCTCACACAGACAGAGTAACCCCTTTTCACAGTGTTGCAAGCTCATTAATCCAGACTTTCATACACATGCCCACCACACGGGTTGTAAGCCTGCTCAGCCTGTTACATAAACCATAATTCTGACTGTCGCTCGGTCAGAAATCTCGGCCTATCTCATGAGTAGTGATCCTGCATCTCACCCAAAATGGTCTTCCCTCTGTCACATGCATTGTGCACAGCAGTCTTATTCCCTGACCTGGCTTCCCCCGTCTGTGAAATGGGTGTAAAGACACCGACCTCCTTTGTAAAGTACTTTGGGATGTACTGATGAAAAGTGCTCTATAGGAGCTGGTGATTATTATTATTTATTATTATATCCTGATGTCTTTTTAATTATTTTTATCTAATAACATCACAACAAAATTATCTTTGACCATATAATTAATATCACAGCAACAAACAACCAGAGAGACATGGATTTAAGTAGGAACATTCTCTCTATTGTGTTACCATATCAAAAATGGTAAGTGAAAAATCCAGCAATCTATTCTGATCACTGTGTCCTACGCAGCATGTTCTATAATTCCTGCATCACGCACACGCAAACATCTTTCGCGTCTCCAGAGTCTCCCACCTCCACTTTTCAGCTGTCTCAAATTCCATAACGCCTTCCTGTGCAAGCCTTCAAATGGCAGTAAGCACCTGGCTCTCTGATAGGAATTGTATCTGCTTTATATAAAATGGTGAAGTGACTATTTAGCAGAGCCCTTATCCTGCCTGGAGACAGGGAGCCTGATTCTTGTCTCACTTACAGCTGTAGAAATCAGGGGTCGCTCCAGCAAAGTCAATGCTCTGACACTGTGTGAGATCAGAATCAGCCACGGAGGCCATTTCCATTTGCATGGTAATGAGACAATCGCTTCGGAGAGGTCTGAAGGAAACCATAGCACGAAGGAGCTTTTAGAGGGGACACGTGATCAAATTCAGGACCCAGTCCCGTAAAGGGCTGAATAATCTCGGAGTCCACTCAAATCAGCCAGAATTGAGGGTTCGTTGAAGACATGGGCAGCATTTCCCAATGGATGGGGGGCACCCTTTTGTGAGGACAGTATGCATTAGCCGGGGCAGGAAGCATGGAAGATATATAAAGCCTCTGCTTTCAAAAAATTTGCAAACTGCTGACGCTGGGAGATTTGATTTAGAAATGCATGGGCAGAGATGAACAATCAAAAGGCTTGATTACACCTTCTCACGTCCCATAGGAAGGTCAAGTGTCTGTGGTATGTCTCTCAGCTGGTAGAAGATCCCATCACCGTCTGCCTATCCTGAGAATGGTGTCTCTGAGAGGCAGGTAGACTCCAACAAGGCAACAGCCCCGGGTCACCATACAGAGGGCGATGTATTCACCCCTGGAGCATCACCAATAATCTTGGTCACTATAGAAACTGTGGATCCTTTCCTTACATCTTATCCTTACAGGATATCAAAGAACGAGACAAGGTATAGAGAAGGGTCAGCGAGGGTGATTGCAGGCTTTATGGCTTAGTTCTATGGGAAGAATGAGGTTTCTATCAACTGGACAAGAGATTAAGAAAGGTTGTGAGGCTGTGAAGAAAGGTGGGAGAACTTTGCAGAGATAGAGGTTTTGCAAAACTGCCAGCTATTGTCTAGCTATTCTGAGTTCATACACCTTTAAATCCCATTCACCACACGGGGCCAGATCCTCAACTGATCGAAACTGGCTTTGCTCCGTTGACTTTGGGGGCACAATTCACACCCAGCTGGCCATGTTTTCGGTGTGTGAGAAAAGCTTGTTTTTCTATCTAGTAACGTCTGTGCTATGTACGAAGGAGGGGAGTTATCTTCCATAGCTAGGCGTGTGTGTGCGTGCACGGGTCTATAGTGTGATCATTGACATCAATGTCAATTTTTGCCAGCTGAGGATCAGCCCCTGTATCTTTTCATTTGAATCTCTCTTTCTCTCTCGCTCTTCTCTCTGCTTCTTTCTTTCAGTCTCTGTCTCTTGTTTGTCCATACTGCCTGCTCTCTGGTGTATTTTTTTTGATCGTTCATTGATTTTCGTTTCTCTCTGCTCCTATGTTCTGCCACAGAATCTTCTAAGTGGAGTGTGAACCCAATAAATACATAATTTGAACTCGAATGTTAGGGACCACAGTATCCCAATGGGTTTGAGAACGTTTGTCCATTCATAGCAAGGGATCTCTAGTGGGGTGTATGAAACTGCAAAGAGGAAAGAAAAGAGAACGGATGCCATGTGACTATGACGAGGGGAAAGTGGATTCAGGAAAAACATCAGGGTAAGAAGATAAATTAAGAAGCTTCTGTACATGGGAGACTCCTAAAATCAGCATTATTATTGATATTTATTATGTTTATTACAGTAGTAACTAGTGGCTAACTAAGAAAGGGGCCCTATGGTGCTGGCCATGTACAAACAGAACAATGAAGAGCTGCACCTACCAGGAACACCCTCACAAGGAGTTACACAAGCAATTAAAAGGACAAAATCTTGTAGGGTTGAAATGCCAGGCAGATGGGTGAAGTGAATGCAGATTGGCTGCGTGCCCTCATTCAGTCCAGAAATGCTGCTGTGTAACAGGTGGATTTCTTATGGAATCTAAATCATAGTTCAGTGGTTCTCTTTTGTGAAGCTTAATTGATTTAGCTCATCCAAACGGAATAAGGAATGTTAAAAAATAGTTCCATATTTGTTACAATGCCAACTTGGACTCTATATGACTGATCAGCGATGTGCCCCAGAATGAAGATGGGTACGTGGATACAGGGCCATGAAGAAGAGAGACACAGTGCAACATCTGATATCCATGATAAATATTAAATACCTTGCTATCAATCTTCCTGTCCCAAAACATGACATTGTCTCTTTAGGTAATGACATAAAACATAAACATCCTTCATATTCCTGCGGTCTCTTTAAAAAAAAAAAGAAGAAGAAGTAGCAGCATTTGCTAACGAGGCCATAAATATTGATGTCTTTCTCAGGTCCCCCAGAGCCCTATCATTTCTGCAACGGACTGATTAATAATAGATTAAACACTTTAGATTTGCTTATTGTAGGCTTCGTAACTTTAAGTGCATCTGCTATGTTGGTAACAGAAGGGCCGGGGAGTGATGGGTCTGGCAGATTTTCAACAGAGGCATGTGACAGCAGTCGACAGACACTTTCCAGGCTGGAAATACAAGCAGTGGGGATAGAGGGAAGGAGGAAGCTGAGCAATGAGGTTTAGGGTGAATTTACCAGATGTAACATTTCATTTTCCTAGGACCTCTGTAAAGATTAGCCATTCGCTGTTATGTGCTGCATAATAAAATAATACTTTGCATTTACACACTGCCTTTCATTACAGGATCTCAAAACACTTTGCAAAGCTGATCATTCTGTTTTACACGGGGAAGCTGAGGCTGATTTTCAGAAGGACTGAGCATGAGGGGGGAGGGATAGCTCAGTGGTTTGAGCATTGGCCTGCTAAACCCAGGGTCTGTCTCTTATACACATCTAGATGTGTATAAGAGACAGGGGTTGGACTAGATACCTCCTGAGGTCCCTTCCAACCCTGATATTCTATGATTCTATGAGCAGCTCCAGAAGAATTCAGTGGGAGATGCAGGTGCTCAGCGCCTCTCAAAACTCCAGGGCCTGGATTCACAAAGGGACTCGGACATTGCGATGCTCAATGATGCAGTGCCTAACTTTGAGGTGCCCAGAAAATCACAGGAGCACACGGCGCTCCACCAAGCCTAAGTTAGGCACCTAGGCAATCGGTACAATGAATGGGGAGTGACGGGCACCTTCCAATGCGATCCACAAAAGCCAGTATGCGAAGTGGGGAGCCACCTAAACTAGCCAATAGGAGATGCCGAGGACAGAGGGCGTGCTAATCCCCGCCCCGCTCACAGAGCTAGGCGCCTAGGTCAGGGAGGCACTGATTTTTGCTTGCGATCCACAAATGGGAACCAGCCTCCCAGAGTCCGGCAGCTTAGGTGCATCGGCTGTTCCTTGTGGGAGTGAGTTAGGCACCTGCTTCCCTCCACACAAGATGGCTGGAGGAGGAAGAGGTGCTGATGCCCTTCTTGTAACTTTTAGCCCAGTGTTTAGAGCAATTCCTAGGATGTGGGTCCAGTTTCGCTCCTGAGCACGCCTACTGGATCAGGCCCGGCTCAGCGACTTAGGACAACAAATACCTATCCTCCCCTGGTTCACTAATCTCTTTGGGTCTTAGGCAAGAGATGGGTATCCAGACGCCTAGAAGAAGACAGAGGTTCACATGCTCACAGGCAGAAACGTAGCCACCTAGGGCACTTTTACTGAAAAAAACAACAACAACAAAAGCGGGTGCCAAGTGAGTTTAGGCCCTCACAGGGTTCGTCGGGAGCTTCATGGATTACAGTGGAGCCTAAACCTGAGATATAGGTGCCTAAGTCTGGAGTTTAGGCACCTAAATACCTTTGTAGATTCCACCCCAAGAAACATGATCAAAGTCACCCAATGAGTTTGAGAAATGAACGCAGGAGTTCCTGGCTACCAGTCCAATGCTCAAATTCTCTGAGCCAGCACTGCCCAGAGTGTCTGATTACAGCCCTGCAGCCCAGGAAGTAGTGTGGCATCCGACAGGTGTGAACGTCTCTGCTGGTACACCTCTACCCCGATATAACGCGACCCGATCTAACACGAATTCGGATATAACGCGGTAAAGCAGAGCTCCGGGGGTGGGGGCGGGGCTGCGCACTCCGGCGGATCAAAGCAAGTTCGATATAACGCGGTTTCACCTATAACACGGTAAGATTTTTTGGCTCCCGAGGACAGCGTTCTATCGGGTAGAGGTGTATCATTAATGATCTTGTGCAGGGGTAGGCAACCTATGGCACGGGTGCCGAAGGCGGCACGCAAGCTGATTTTCAGTGGCACTCACACTGCCCGGGTCCTGGCCACCAGGCCGGGGGGCTCTGCATTTTGATTTAATTTTAAATTAAGCTTCTTAAACATTTTAAAAACCTTATTTAATTTACATACAACAATAGTTTAGTTATATATTTTAGACTTATAGAAAGAGACCTTCTAAAAACGTTAAAATGTATGACTGGCACGTGAAACCTTAAATTAGAGTGAATAAATGAAGACTCGGCACACCACTTCTGAAAGGTTGCCGACCCCTGATCTTGTGTGTATGGGACTCAGTGTGCCTTATTAAAAGGATCCAGAATGCTATACTGCAAACCAAATCCTTCACGTCTCTCCCTCCCCACCTACTCACTGAAGTCAGCGGAAGTTCTCTTTGTAAAGCGAGCAGGATTTAGACCCACATAATTTAGTAATTGACGACACTGTCTTCACCCTCTAGTAGTTAACAGAATGAGCTGCTGCTGATTTTTGCTTCTTGACTAATAACTAAGGTCTGGCTCCAGCCGCAAGGCTCAGTGCTGAGTAGTGGGTGGTGTGTAGCTGCATGGGCCCGGGAGGAAGAATTGTTTCTCAGCTTCTCCTGGGAGGAAGTATGTTGCATCAACCCTTCGCAGGCTGCAGCTCGTCCCGTCCCACCAGCCCTGCATTCCTGACCAGGGCACCGGGTGTTAGAACAAAGACTCTAGGCACTCCATGACCATTTGTTCGTGAGGCTCAGGAGGAGTATCCAAAGGATGGGGGTGCGCTCCACAGACCCAGATGCAAAATGGAGTAGGTCTTACACACTCATGCAAGGGGGGGGGGTCCTTATTCCTCCGTACTGGTGTACAAGGAGGACACAATCTGGCCCTAAATAAAGCAAGAACAGAAGGAAGTGAGTAGAATACCATCGAGTAACTTCAATAAAGGACCTGATCCTGCGTTCCTTGCTCAGGCAAAAACCCATTGGCTTCAACAGCAAGGTGCGCAGGGTCGGGCCCAAAGTCTCCTCCCTTCTTTATATTTTCAAGGGGAAAATCAGGATCCCTCACTTGGTTTCCTAGTGTCTCTAGAGCCAACAGAATGTCAGCAGCAACATGGATCTATGTTTTCTTCTCCCACGCAAAGTCAGCCTTTTGGGCTGCCCGTGGCAGTGACTGCATCTCTGAAGCCAGCAGTTCCCAGCATATGCCAACTCAGTGCTGAAGACGGGTCCAGTAATCGCTGGGACTTCACCCTTTGGAAGGAGGAGAAGCTGCTGCATTGATTTCACATAAATCTTGCTCAAGAGTTCCTTCCAGGGGGGCTAAATGATAACAGCACAGTAAGATATATAGGTTACTCCCCAGGAGGCTGGAGATGAATGAACATGGAAGTAGCACCTGCAGCAGGGACTCCCACTAGCTCCTGTTGGCTGGGGACAGGGGATTATTTTTTTCAAAGTTCTATGAAGTCAGCTTTGAAAGTCGGTCTTTGGGCTTTCCGGGGGTTTGGCTCATGATCACGCATTCATAAATGTTAAGGTCAGCAGGGACCGTTAGATCATCTAGTCTGTACAGACTCCTGTATAACACAGGCCATTAAAGTTCACCCAGTTACCCCCGTACTGGGCCCAATAACTTGGGTTAGACAAAGCAGTTCAGCACCGAGGAGACAAAAGTGGTGCGTGCCACAGGCAGAGAGCAGGCGAGCGAAGCACCACCAGTCTGTGTGACTGTACATGGGGGGTTCAGAGAAGAGGAAGTAGAGGGGCGAACAGCTTCCCTTTCTGTTAAAGCAGAGGGAGCCCTCCCCCTCTGTTCCCTGGCTCTGGGGTAGCAGCACTGACCAGTGGCAGAGCTAATGGGGAGCAGAGGGGGGGTAAATGCCCGACCCAGCGGCCGCTAGCTGTGTGTGTGGGCACCTTTATCTGGAGAACAAGCCTATTATGCCCTCAGGCAGCAGCTGCAGTTCCTGTCCCTCGGGGCTAGGCCCGGTTCCCCACTCCAGGCACTGGGACATGGTGCATGGGTATCATGGGGTGCTGCAAACACATGTGCCAGGTTGCAATGGCACTAATTCAAATTTGGCCTGGCTGCCCCTCTGTCATAGGGTTGCCAAACCTCCAGGATTGGCCTGGAGTCTCCAGGAATTAAAGCTTAATCTTGAATAAAAGATTCTGTCATGTGCTTAAATCTCCAGGAATATGTCCAACTAAAATTGGCAACCCCTAGTCATGACCCAAACCCAAATAGAACTTCAACCCTGTGCACCAGGTCACAACACCCGGAATGGGGACGTAGGTGCTGAAACTAGGGGTGCGGGGGGAGGGCGGGGGGAGTGGTGGCTTGAAGTGGATTCCATTATATGCAGGGTTTACAGTTTGGTTCAATGGCTCT
Organism: Platysternon megacephalum; assembly: GCA_003942145.1. Classification (NCBI taxonomy): domain Eukaryota; kingdom Metazoa; phylum Chordata; order Testudines; family Platysternidae; genus Platysternon; species Platysternon megacephalum. The sequence continues at coordinate 3,068,401 of QXTE01000051.1, forward strand.
CAGCGCCCCCATTATACAAATTGTTCCAGCGCCCCTGAATGGGAAGCTGGGCTCAGCCCCGTGGCACAGGAGACACTGCTGCTGGGTGAATGCTAGGGTGGGGCCAATCTCCAGCGCCCCATCAATGACCCATCGTCCCCCCACCCCCCAGCCAATTACAAAACCTGGCTCCAGCATTGGTGCTGACCCACACTCGACTCTCTCCAGGGCAACAGCTTCCTCTCCTGTTTCAAACTAGTTTAAGTGCTCTGTGTGCGAACGGGACAGTGTGTAAATCACAACATAGGTGTGAGTGAAGCAATGATTTCTATGGGCAAGCTTTCAATTGAGCTCTTCTGTTTCTTTAAAGTCTTTGCAAACATTTGTAACAGAAACAGAGCATCCAGCTAAGTCAGTGGTTCTTTAACTAGGGCCGCCGCTTGTTCAGGGAAAGCCCCTGGCGGGCCGGGCCAGTTTGTTTACCTGCCGTGTCCACAGGTTCAGCCAATCGCGGCTTCCACTGGCCGTGGTTCGCCGCTCCAGGCCAATGGGGGCTGCAGGAGGGGCAGCCAGCACGTCCCTCGGCCCGTGCCACTTCCCACAGCCCTCATTGGCCTGGAGCGGCAAACTGCGGCCAGTGGGAGCCGCGATCGGCCGAACCTGTGGACGCGGCAGGTAAACAAACCGGCCTGGCCCGCCAGGGGCTTTCCCTGCACGAGCGGCGGCCTTAGTTTGAGAACCACTGAGCTAAGTGATAGCAATAGAAAAACATCAGCCCTCTTTCCCCGCACATGCCCCTATAAACTCACAGTCCCATCTATACAGACCCTATAAACTACGGCCCCATCCAGCAAAGCACCTAAACAAATGCTTAACTTTAAGCATGAGCATAGTCTCACTGATGGCAACGAATCTAGTTAAAGTTAAGCACATGCTTAAGTGCTTTGCTGGTTCAGGGATTAGTGCCTTAACTTAGCCAAAGAATGAAGCAAAGCCATGCTAAACAAACAGGAAACAGAAACTCAGGACTTAAAGGTGGAATTCATATTTAAAGATGAAACTGCCAGTGGTTTTTTTTCAGTGCTACCATTACTGGGATACTGTGCCCAGTTCTAGCGTCCACAGTTCATGGAGGATGTTGATAAATGGGAGAGGGTTCAGAGAAGAGCCATGAGAACGATTAAAGAATTTGAAAAAGTGACAGTGAGAGACTCAAGGAGCTCGATCTAATCTATTTAGCTGAACAAAGGGAAGTTTAAGGGGTGATGATCACAGTTTATAAGCACCTACACGAGGGAAAATGTTTTATGTTGGGCTTTTAAATCTAGCAGACAAAGGTCTAACACAATCTAATGGCCGGAAGTTGAAGCGAGACAAATTCAGACTGGAAATACAGCACAATTTTTTAACAGTGAAAGTAATTAACCATTGGAACAATTTCCCAAGGGTTGTGGTGGATTCTCCATCACTGGCAACTTTTAAATCAAGATTGAATGTTTTTCCTAAAAGATCTGCTCTAGTTCAAACGGGGAATTAATTCAGGGAAGTCCTATGGCCTGTGCCATACAGGAGATCAGACAAAATTATTACAGTGGTCCCTTCTGGCCTTTCATCTGTGAATTTGATTTATGAATGCCTTTTGTATAGCAATTCCTCTGTCAAAAATAGCAGTATTCTATCTTTGCACAGACCCATGAATACAATCTGCAAGCGGCACCCATGTGCACTCCTTTTAGTAAACTGGATCTTCTCAGGTTGTTCTTGTTAACAAGCAGGGGCTTCTGTTATACCCGGCTGATTTGTAACTGGATGTTTTAATCCACACGAGGCACAGAGGAGCTGCACCCAACATAGACATTTTGAAATAAATATAACTACGCAGGGTTAATATGCAGGGTGGGAGCTCATGTTAACTTCACAATAGAGCAGCTAAGCGGTTCCCTGCCAGCTCTCCTGGCCAAAGGCACCAGGGTGGAGAATGGGAAGCTAATGACAATTGCAGCAAACTCACAAAAAAATTGAAACTCCTCTGGCTTTTGTGCTCCTCAGTCCCCGATGGTGTAAGGAGAGGCAAAGAACCTGCACATTGCCACTGCAGGCGGGCTGAGCAATCCTGACATCTGAGCCCTCCTGCTTCCCAAATAAAGGCACAAACTACCTTGGTTACGGGTTCTGCTGAAACGTCTTTAAGCAAAATCTTGCCAAAATCGGCTTCCGACAAGCGGGCGCACCCCAGCTGCAGTCCCATTGTTGACATATGCAACGGCAGAGGCACAGGGTGTCCTATAGAGCAATAATACCAAGCACAAAGGAGCCTGTGGGAACATTGAGAACACCATGCAGGAAACAAAACGTGAGAAGACTTCACCTAAATCCTCCTCCCACCGAATCAGAATTACATCTCCCATCAGGATGCTGCAACGCGGCAGCCTGCTCCCCGGCCCTGGGAATGTGAACCCCCCAGTGCAGCACATACAATAGCAGGGTGACACCATTCCCAGCATGAAAACAATTCACTCTCATTTGGACGAGGGCACGTTATGAACGGCGGAATCTGACAGGCCAGCTGTTTAGGTATCTACTGCCCCTTACGACAAAAGGGCCTTTGCAGCTTCCCTTCCCCCTTGGGGATGGCTAGTTCCTAGTTAAAATGCTGTGCACGGTGCAGCCAGAGTGTTCCTGTCCCGCCTTATTGAATGTTGAGTCAGCAGCTATTCTGACAGACAGGAAGCTCAGAAAGTCTTTGTAATCGCCACTAAAATCTCAGTCCCACTAGAGCACTTTTAAGCTTGTTATAGGTAGGCTTAGAGGATTAGATTTTTATCGCTAGATGTTGATAAAGGTGGATTCTCCCTACACACACAAGCCAACGAAAATATATTTCCCTTGATAATAATTGAAATATACAGATACGCAAAGTAAGAAAAATGCTGCCTGAGAACTTATTAGGGTTTAATGTAAGGGTATTTACTTTGTATAATTTGACATACGACATTGGCAATTTGGGTTTTAGCAGTTATAAAGCTTTAACTTTTTGAATCTCAACATCTACTGCTATTAAATAATTATTGTCTGACCTTTCCCCATTGTCGGATCCCCCATAATTTCATGCAGCTGTGAAAATTTAAGTTTAATACGAAAATACTTAAAAATAATATTATCCATCAAAATTATACACATTCAAATTCTGCCAAGCCTAGTTACTGGCCATGGAGCAGCCGAGTCTCAGGCAGGTTTTTGCTCAGGTGTCAGCAGTGAGCCGGGGAAGGTCTTTGCAGGATCCTGGATGCCACTGTTTGTGTTTGTTCATTAGTCTATGCACCACTGTTTCTCTAGGGCAACTCTCAGCTCAGCTGCATGGGTATAGAGGTCTAATTTCTTCTTATACAGCTGCTCATCTGGCTTTTTGCAACAACACAGCCTAAGAAAACATGACTTTGGGTTTTTACTCGCTTACCCTTGGGTCTCATTATCTGTGGCTCTGACCTTATTTATTTACATTTCAAGGGGGAGGCTGGCAGAAAAGATAACACGAGTCTCATTTCAAACTGTGATCTGCCACGGTTTCTGCTTTGTATAAAATGCTTCTGAATTTTTCACTGCGATGAGAGGGGAAACAGTGTGAAAGGCATGCAGTCCATCTTCCTTAGCTCCCCCCCTAGAAATCTTTTTATTTACTGGAGCCATAGTCTGTTGGAACCCGCATTTTCATTGAGGTTAAAACATTTGATGAAATTGGGCCAATTCCACCAGAATTTTGTATCAGAAGAAAACTGAGGGAAAATGTTCTGACAATGTCAAAATGTCCTGTTGACAATTTTGGAATGAAATATATATCAATTTTTCATTTTGAAATCACTTTGCAGGTTGGTTTTTTGTTTCAGTTTTGCAGTGTAGAATATAACACAACATTTACAAAAAATTCCAAACCAAAATGAAACATATCAATCAATCTCAAAACAATTTTTACCCAGGAGTTTTCCTTTATGGAGAACTTCGAAAATTTCGGTTTTTATTCCGATTCAGAATAAATATGAAATCTCTGCTGGGAGGTGAAGTGGCACAGCCAGTTGTGTGTGTGAACTGGAAAGCATACAACTCAGAGGGCAGCAGAATGAGGTCCCGCTGTATATAGAATTCCTGCATGGCTGTATGTAAATGGGACGGAGATTTATTGGGAAATTAGTAACGTTTAAATTGTAAAACAACGGGGCTTTTTAAAGAGGCTTAACAGGTTTAGCAGAGACTGGGAATCTCATTCAATGCAACAACCAAGTCATCGCCAAGACTAGACAGCAGGTGCATGCGTAAATGTCAGAGGGCAATCACGTGTCTGTTACACAATCATCCCAAAAGGCATCTGTACACCTGCTATATATTTAGGCCTCAATTTTGCACCTGGATTTGCTAGCACAGCCCCGTCCCGCTCCCCCCAGCCTGTATGGCATTTCATTGAATTTAATAGGATTCTGTATGGGCTCAGGGGGCCCTTGTTCACAGGTAGGGGACAGACTAACTACTTTGCGCTTCTGGCCCGTGATCCAATTGTCCCCCCTTCCATCAACAGCCATACATCAACATAATCATCAGCATGTTGTGCGTTTCAAGTTGTATTTGCGCTGGCGATCCCTTTTGTGGGTATGTGTGTGCCCAGGGTTGGACCGTCTGCAATGCTAGTCACTGAGAATTCCTTACCGCAGCTTCACAGAGTGCATTGATTCCAGGACTAGCTTTCCTCCGGGTTGCAGGTGATCCTGTGAGAAAGATCTTGGCTGGTCAGAAGTTTGCATAGATGGGGGGAGCCCATGACAAATTAATGCGCTCTGCTGGGCCACTATGCATCATGAATCAAAAACCCCATAAAAGCCATACTTTAGGATTATTGTCCTATAGACAGCAAGGCATGGGCTCTGAAGCAAGACAGGTTCCTAGCCCTCTATGACTGGCCATGGAGCAGAGAATGGTTTTTCTCCTCCAAGTCCCACTATTGTGGGTAAGTCAATTCTGCAGCTTCCTGTAATGTGGGGAGGAATCCCATGCCATGCTGACCCTGGAGTAGGCTGAGTGTTGTAAGACCTGCCTATCTTTGCTGTTCAGTTGGGGACATGTCCCCAGCAGATGGCCTCCCTGGTGGCTTCAGCTTCAGGGATTGTTATTATAATGCGGCCTTCTCCATATAGTGCCCTGGTCCCTGCACCCCACTAGGGAAGGGTTTTCGGTAGTGTCAGAAATTCCTAATACTGCAACTTCCAGTCGAGTTGGATTTTTTTTAGCAGAATGTTCCTCTCACTTTCAGACTTCCTCCAGGCTATTTTTGCTGCGTTTAATTAAAAACGCATACATTTTACAGCAAGAAATTTCAATAATTGAGCTGCAAGGAGATTTTGAGATGCAAGATCTTGATTCTGCGAGTGCCCCGAGGAAACAATTTGGGAAATCCATACAGCAAATAACTGGGAAAATAAGTGGACAAGCTGCATCAACAGGATAAAATATTAATTAGGGGGAGAGCGTCTCTGTCAGCAGTAAGAGAGATGCTCTGATGGAGCCCGATGTGAGATTGCTTCCCCCATGTCAGCCCGCAGTGTGCGAGCAGAAAAACGGTGGTGTTTTAAAACTGAGACTCACTATTTGGTACATTGCACAAAATGGTGTAGAATCAAATATACTTTGGGCGGGTTCTTTAATTACATTAGATTTGCAGCACTCTTAGAAACAGAAGGGCGGATCCTATTCCATAGTCGTGTGCAATGACCTTCTTCATGGGTCAGCGGCAGGTTTTGAACCCAAGACTTTTAGCATCATATACTTCTCTAGATCAAGGTATTTAAGTCGGTAACTGCATTAGCTCACAGCGGTAGTAGGCTGTTATCCTATAGTGGACCAGCCACTAGACAAGGATATGATACGTGCATCCTGCCGGTGTGTTATGCTGGTGCACAAGGCCAAAGTAATGTTGAAATGGCCACACGTCCAGCGCGCCAAGTGACTCTCCATCCTGGCAACTCCATGCAAGGTATCTCCTGGCTGGATACTTCCCTGGAAAGTCATTCTATGCATGCACATGCATAAGCATAGGAGGGGGAGTTAGTAGCAGGAGGGCTTTATTAGGGCCCATGGGGAAGAACTTCAGCAGGGGATGTCAGTAGAGCTATGACATTGACACTAGCTGTGGATCTGCTGCCCCATGTAGTATGTGCAAAGCAGGGGGCACTGCTGGCTGCAGACAGGCTGCTCAGTGCCATGTCTCTGCAGCAGCAGGAGGATTGGGTGCCGTCCCAATCCCACCGCGAGAAGCCTTGTTATCCAGACTCTATGCCGTAATCTGACAACTTCTGTAGACAGAAGCCTGACAGAATTTAGGAATACAAGATACAATGGTGACCTTCCCCTCCCCCGGCTCACCTTCCTTTCCTCCTCCCATCACAGGTGCAGAAGTTTCTCCTCCAAACCCTCCACTTGCTCCCATCTCCTGATCTCCTTCACACCCCTCTCACTCTCCTTTGGATCACAAGCCAAGCATGCTTTAGCCTTCTCCATCTTAAGAAAACCCCATTTTGGTCCCATTTGCCTCTCCAACTACCGCCCCATCTCCCTGGTCCCTTTCAACTCTAAGCTAATTGAAAAATTTACAGTTGCTGTCTGGATTCCTCTCTTCCAATTCCATCCTAGACCTTCTCCAAGCTGGCCTCCATCCCTTGCACTCCACTGAAACGGCTGTCGCCAAAAAGTCTCTCATGACCTTTTCTTGGCTGTATCTAAGAAACAGAACTCCATCTCCATCCTCCTTAACCTGTCAGCTGCCTTTAGGAGACATCATCTACCGTGTTCTTCTTGAAATTTTGTGCTCCCCAGCTTCTGTGATTCGTCCTCTCTTGGTGGTTCTCCTAACTCTCTACGTGCTGCTTCAGTGTATCCTTCGGAGGATCTTCCACATCTGCCCTCCAGCTTTCGGTGGGGGTTCTACAGAGCTCTGTCCTTGGTCCCTTCTCTTCTCCCTCTTCATCTTACTACACAAACACAAATTCAACTACCACCTCTATGCTGACGACTCACAGAGCTGCCTCTCTACTCCAGACCTGTCTCCTTCTGTCCAAACAAAAATCTCAGCCTCTCTCTCTGACATCTCCTTGTGGATGTCTAGCTGCCGGATCATGCTCAGCATGGCTAAAACAGAGCTCAATCTCCCCAGTCCTCCCTGGTACCTCCTTTGTCAATCACTGTGGACAAACACCACCATTCTGCCTGTCACTCTGGCCCATATACTCAGCTGAGATTCCTCTCTAGGGCCTCACATCCAGGATATGATTTAATTTAGCCGATTCTTTCTGCATAACATCTCTAACATACGGCATTTCCTATCCAGCCACGCAGCTAAAACTCTTGTCCAGGCTCTCATCACTTCATCTCTCGATTACTACATCCTTCTCTCTGGCCTGGCCAGCCATCTTCTCCCACTCACACACAGTCAGAATGCTCCTGCAAAGATCATTTCTCTAGCCTGTCACTTTGACCATGTCACTCCTCTCTTTGCATCCCTCCACTGTCTCCCCTGTCTCTATCACATCAAACATAAGCTACTTTTCTTCACTTGCAAGGCCCTTCATAGATTATCTTCCATTCACTGTTGAGCTGTTGACTCCTGACTTCAATCATCCCATGGTAACAGCATCCATTACCCACTTGTTGAATTTTCTAACGAACATGTCCATGCTTTCTCCCATGCTGTCCCTCACTCTGGGGAGGAGCGCCTCATAAACATCCACAAAACTAACGCATTCCCTTCCTTCAAATCCCAACTCTCCTTTGCTGTGAAACCTACAAAAATCTTGACAACTGCTAAGCCACTGGTGCACGGATACCACGGCCTCTCATGCTTACCAACATTGTCTCGTTGTTTCTTTGTATGCTCCCATCTGTCTGTATCCATCCGTTGTCTCTTGTCCTATACTTTAATTGTAAGGCCACCTTTTTGTTCTGTGTTTGTACAGCACCGAGCATAGTGGGGTCCTGGTCGACAACTGGGCACCTAGGTGCTATGATAATATATATAAAAAGTACATCATTTGGTCAACAGTGCAATGCACTGGCTTAATGCATGTGATGTCACCGTCCAGTGGGAGGCCTACAGAGAGGATAAGGGAAAGGGTATTACTGCCAGCTATGAGGCATCTATATCTCCAGTGGCAGAGGCCTGTGCTATTGGAGTGAGAAGATCTGGATTCTAATCCTGGCTCCTTCAGTATGTGTGTGATTTTTACAGTAACTGTGACTGTTGACTGAAACACATGAATTCATTGCTCTGACTGGCAGGGTCTGTTCATGAGACGTGCTGCTCAAGCTTTAGGTCCAGAGCATCCCAGGACTGAAATATCAGGGGGTGTCTTTTTAAAATCCAAATTACACAGATTACTACTTTGCACGTAAATGCCATCCAAAATCATTGCTGGGTTGAGATCGCCCAACTGCGGTGACTGGAATGTCCCCCACAGCCATTTCATTTCCATGATTCACAGCCTGTCAGCTGCAACACGAGTGGGATCTGGGTTCTCAGGGGCGTGACAGCAACTGCCGGAGATATTGTGATGGCCACAAACTCATTTAATGTTTCTCCAGTCAACGGCATCGAGTGATTTAGTCTCTTCTTCTCCCTGAAAACTGCTGCTGTCTCACTAGTCAAAAGGTAAAATTAATATGTGAACAGAAGACACCTCCCACAATGGCTGAGATAATTAAGTACATAGGCACATCTATTGATTTTGCAGAAGAAAAAATGAATGTTGAAAACATACTAGCTGGTAGAGGTGATCAAAACCGTTTCATTAAAAGTTTCCCCATCAGAAAATGCCATTTTGACAAAACCAAAATCTGTGTAAAATCTTATTGATTTCAACAACATTTTGTTTTAAACAAAAATTGGAAGATACCATTTTGAAGAGTCCCATTTTGACATTTTTGGAATGTAAATTTTGATTTTTTTTGTTTCAAAATGAATTTATTTCAAAATTTACTTTATTTAAAAAAAGTTAAAAAAATATATAAATAATAGTCAAAATCAAAATGCTTCCATTGACCCCAAACAATTTTTTTTGGAATTTCATTTCATGAAAAGTTTTGAAATTTTGTTTTGTCCCAATTCAGGATTCATTTCCCCCCCAAAATCTCAAAATTGTACAGAATGGAAAATCTATTTCCAACCAATTCTACTAGCTGGTACTGTACATAATTATAGGAATCCCAAAGCTCCTGCATATGGAGTGAGTCTCATACATTGTGTACTCATTTTAAGACATGGTTTATCATTAATAATAATTAATAATATCTAATGGACCAGATCCTCAGCTGGTATAAATCAGTGCAGCCCCACTGAATTCAATGGAGCTATATTGATTGACACCAGCTGAGAATCTGGTTCACTGTTTACAACACTTTGAGATCTAAAGATGTTCAAAATACTTTACAAAGGTGCTTACGTATTATCATCCTCATTTTTCAGATGGGAAAACTGAAGCACAGAAAGGTCAGGAGCTTGATCACCGATGAAATTAACGAGAAGGTTGTGAATGACTTCCATGGGAGCAGGGTCAAGCCTCATGGACCAGATTATTAATTAATATTATTATTAAGAGTCCCTTTATGCTAACTGGCAAAGGGCGCACGCAACACACTAAATATTTAGCCAAACAGTTTCTTCTAAAGTATCATATAAAAACTGGTGATGTGCTGGTCATGAATATCACTGCCTGATATAGGTACGGGTTGTGTATAAAGAGTTATGCATGAGTGCTGAAAGTATGTTCTTGAAACATGTTTTGGAGGCAAGCCTGCCTTAGACAAAGGAATGTGGATTTGCTTGTCTGGGTCAAGCTTTGTAAACCATAAACAATGAAAGTACAATTATATATAAGGCAACCGAAGCAATCCAGCTAACAAGCAGCGGAGGAAACAGCTTGGTGGGCACACCAAGAGTCTGAACCCCCACGTCGTCTTCCTAGCTTTTGAGACAAAGACAGTGGACTTTGGGAAATATAAGGGGAGCAAAAAGATATTTTAGTTATCCATCACTTAGGGGATGGAGGTGACAGCACCCTCAAATTCTGTGAATGCTGGATCCTCCTTTCAGCGGGGGTGGCTTGATGTAAGTGAGAAAGCTGTGTAGACAAAGATTGTAACTTGCTAAAGTGACGTCTTTGACACTAGGAAGTGAGTTTTATTTGTAACCATTTTGTATTAGCTCTGCCTAGCACCACTTCAATCTCTGTTCTTTATTAATAAACTTATTCTTAGTTCTACTGCAAACACAGCACGGAGATGGTTTAAGGTAAAGAGTGTGTCCTCAGTGAGCCAATGGGCTGGTGTGTGCATGGTCTCTTTGGAGGCAGTGAACTTAATTTCTGTGACTGTCCAGTGAGAGGGACTGGATGCTGCAGAGGGACTCAGGAACTTGGCTTCACTGAATGTTACCTGCAGGGCTAGGTCTAGCCTGGCAGTCTTGTGGAGTTTGCTGGTGAGGTGGACAGACAGATGTGGCAGGGAACTGACAGGCAGTCTAAGTTCCAGCAACGCTCCCCCTGGCTGAGGCCAAGCGGTAACAGAGTAGCTTATGGGTCCGGGTATCCTGAGCGGAGCGATACGGTGCTTAACTCCCACTCCTGCAGCTCCCATTGGCTGGGAACGGCGAACCGCAGCCACTGGGAGCTGGCGGACGGTCAATGTAAACAAACTGTCTCGCAGCCCACCAGCGGGTTGCCCACCACTGGTCTAGAGACAGGTGAATACAGATTGTACAGCACATTCAAGGGCCCTTACTGACCTGAAAACAAAGTTGTTTACATAATCACTGAACTGTAACATGGCCGCATGAAGGAAATGAATTTGCTTGGAAGATGCCTATCTAATGCAGACATCAATGACCCCTACGGTTTCCAAGGTTGGGTCCCCTCCTTCTAAGTTTTAATAACAAAATCCAATATGATTTCCCCTGGTTTCCATCACATGCCAGTTAGCTGTGGGGAATCCCCAAAAGTATTGGCCCTGAATTCCCAGGAGAGTCTCTCTCTTTGGTGTCAGTCACCAAAGGGCTACTCCTGCAACGTGGCCTTTTCAGGGATGACACAGCGCTGGCCAGCCTGGAATCATCAGCACTGGCATGGGGACAAGTGCTGGTTGACAGTCCCACTGCCCAGAAAAAAAACATCCGTATTATTCTGCCGAGCACGCATAGGCACGCTGCAAGCGTGCACACCGCATGCTTCCAACAAGCCTCACCCTATTGGTGCAGCCACTTCCTCTTCAGGTCAGAGGTTCGCTTTGAGACTCTTCCCAGTCTGACCATGGCCTCTCCAGAGAACTGGCCAGCCGTGGAGCTGGTTGCGTTACAGTGGTTTTTGAGACAGGGACATCTGTTCACTCACAGCCTTTCACATATGCCAATAAATAGCCAGCAGTGACTGTCATTATCAAGCTCAAATGGTTTTGCAAGAATAATCTACTGTCCGCATGGAAATCTTTGTATTCCTCTGAGCCACCCGCTACTTCTGTCTCTTCCATTCCAAATGTCCCTGAAATTCATTGCATGATCATCACCTCCTACAACATCCATTTGCATGTTATTTGACAGCCATATAGGAAAAGGGACGCTTTGCTGCCTCTCCCACGTGGGCATGAGATGACAGGTGCTGCTCAGGGAGCAGGCTGAAAATACTGATCAGCCAATCTGAGCTTTTCCTCCCAAATATGAAAAGCAAGAGCAACACGGAAGGGAATCAGGGTAGCTTTTCCAGGTTGATATTTACTCCTCTCTCCGTCCCTCCACAATTTATCACAGTAGTAAATTCTCTCAGCTTCTGTTACCCCAGACTTCCTGGGAAAAGGAGGGGGATGGGGAAGCGGGTGGGTTCCAGACTCTCTCTTTAATGAGTATGTCCTCTCAAGGGGTAAATTAACTATCTGCAAATCCATCAGAACAGAAGCAGTTTGGATCATATCCACAATCAGGATCAGACATATTGGATGGGGACACATGATTCTTTTTCACGGAAGAAGGGGAAAAAAAGCATTTATAGTTTCCTATTTTTGTTTTCCTTTTCAAAGAAAAATCTTCAGGGTGCATTTTGACCCAAATGATAGAAAAAGAAAAAGAAATGCAAACCCAAGAGCCTTGCACTCTGAAAAGGAAGAGTGCTTTTGCAAAGAGACATGAAAACCACAGCTGCTCCTGCACTGGGCAAAGAAGCAAAAACAACCACTTGGTACCTGTCACATCTGTGAATGCTAATAAAAAGTTTTCTGATGTTACCCTCCAGAATTAGCACATGTGACTAGGAGGATAGAAAAAAAATCACTCTTAAAGGCATGATGCCAAATATCAGACATTGCAACTGCCCCTATTTGGAAGGAAGAGTCCCTATTAATAGCATGACTTTGACTACTTTTTCATTCTGTCCCACCAAAATGAATCTAGCTCCTCTTGTGCAAACTCAAGGGGGTTACAAACTGCCTCCCTACTTCCCTGTCAACAGTTTTTGCCACCTTTGAAAACATTTAAGTTCCAAATGCAACTCTCCTTAAAGGAGAACAACGATGCTTTTGTAAGCAAGACAATCAAGCAGCAGCAGCAGAAACCAGTTTAAGATCCCAGGCTATTAGAAAAAATACAAGGATCCTACATTTGCCCCTTTGCATGCATAGGCCCTGAACTTTCAGTCCAGCTAAACTCTTTCTGCTTGACACATGCTCTGAGGTGGGGAGAGGCAAAGAGGAACTCCTTGATCCCTAGGATTGCTAGAGATTGATTCAACCTTTGGCATTCTTTAAGTGGTTCCCTGTTGTTAATGGCCCTCAAGGGATTAGGGTGACCAGGTATCCGGTTTTTGACTGGAACGCCTGGTCGTAAAGGGACCCTGGTGGCTCCGGGCAGCACCGCTGACCGGGCCGTTAAAAGTCCTGTCAACAGTGCAGTGGGGTTAAAGCAGGCTAATCCCTACCTGTCCTGGCACCGTGCTGCACCCCAGAAGTGGCCAAAAGGTCCAGCTCCTAGACGAGGGGACCATGGGGCTCCACGCGCTGTCCCTGCCCCGAGCACCGGCTCCACACTCCCATTGGCCGGGAACCGTGGCCAATGGGAGCTGGGGCGGGAGGCGGTGCCTGTGGGCGAGAGCAGCACACAGAGACCCCTGGTAGGAAGCCTTCCTTAGCCCTGCTGCGCCACTGACTGGGAGCTGCCCGAGCCCCAACCCTGAGCCCCCTCAAATCCAGAGCCTCTTTCTGCACCCCAAATTCCTCATCCCCAGCCGCACCCCAGAGCCCGCACCTCCAACTGGAGCCCTCACCCTCTCCCACACCCCAACTCCCTGCCCCAGCCCAGAGCCCCCTCCCGCACNTAAATCCAGAGCCTCTTTCTGCACCCCAAATTCCTCATCCCCGGCCGCACCCCAGAGCCCGCACCTCCAACCGGAGCCCTCACCCTCTCCCACACCCCAACTCCCTGCCCCAGCCCAGAGCCCCCTCCCGCACCCTGAGCCCCTCATTTCTGGCCCTACCCTGGAGCCTGCACCCCCAGCTGGAGCCCTCACTCCCTCCCGCACCCCAACCCCCTTCCCCAGCCCAGTGAAAGTGAGGGAGGGTGGGGGAGAGCGAGCCACCGAGGGAGGGGGAATGAAGTGAGTGGGGGCGGGGCCTCGGGAAAGGGGTGGGGCTAGGGTGTTTGATTTTGTGCGATTAGAAAGTNCAGAGCCCTCACTCCCTCCCACACCCCAACCCCCTTCCCCAGCCCAGTGAAAGTGAGGGAGGGTGGGGGAGAGTGAGCCACCGAGGGAGGGGGAATGTAGTGAGCGGGGGCGGGGCCTCGGGAAAGGGGTGGGGCTAGGGTGTTTGATTTTGTGCGATTAGAAAGTTGGCAACCCCACCAGGGGTCCTTATGCTGGTCAGAGTTCTGTGGAGCCCAGTACCACTCCGGCCATGCCCCTCCAATGGGTATTCTCTTTCATTCTGGGGACGTGGCTACAGAGGCAGCTTTCTGACTGCCACCTGGGATTCCCCCACACTGGAGTGTGGGCCAAGACCTGTCCCATAAGTGACAGGACCTGGTTCTCCTTCTCATATGACTTTTACATCAATCCAGTATTACCAAGTGTTCCAGAATCAAGAGTCTGGCCCCAAAAATCATGAATTAAAAAAAAATAAGTTGAGGTTTGTTTTGCTTTGCCTTCTGGGTTTGGAGCCTTTAGGGTCACACTCAGGTCACATTTTCCAGCTTTTCTCTGTATTGCGGGCAGCTGCTCTTCCTGGATCTCCCAATAACGTATTCACAGTTTAGGGTACTCAAAGAAACATTCCTCTTCTCGGGGTCTCTAATGTGTTAAGTCTTTGCTGTCTCCATTGGCCCTTCAGGTCCAACCCTTTCCTCTTGGGGCTTCAAGCTCACCCCTTATTCCTGGATTCAACTCCTTCCCTTTGGTTAAGGGTGCAGACAGCCCTCCTTCCTGAGGCTGTGCAATGATGCAGGCAGGCTTCCCCAGCCCACCCGTATCCAGATTCCAGCCCTCTTCCCACAGAGCCTCCCTTAGTCCTTGGATTCACACACTTCTTCCTCGCTGCCACTTCCCGTCTGCCTTGTGTGCTCTAGAGGGGACTGGAACCTTGAGGGGGCTCTGTCATGGAACAGGGGATGGCTGGTCCCAGTCCACGCCACTCCTTAAAGATGACAGACCACCCTGTTACACTATGAAAACAGATGCCCACGTTATCCCATGATTCCAGGAGCTGGGACTTTAAGGAAAGGGCCAGATATTGCAAGGTGGGCAATAAAATCACAGGAATGGAGCTGCTGATGATTGACACAGGTGTAAATGTGATCAGGACCTGGCCCAAGGTGATTTCCCCAAGGAGATTTTAATGAAAACAACAAGAGGCCAGATCCTGCCTGACCCAGACATGGAGGCACTGCTGGGGGAGGGAAGGCACATGGTTACGTGCCCCCTCACTTGACCTGAGATAATGCCAGGCAGAATTGCAGGCCCTTCAATGGTAAGATGGCTTCTCCTCCCACTAGCCCCCTTTGGGGCACCCAGCAGCCTGCGGGGGCAAGAAGGACACATGCATGGCGCCCTTCTGCACCAGCCCTTACAGCAGGGCAGTAAGTCACATGCCAAAAGGGTCTGGAGCAACACATGCACTCTCCCATGTGCCAGGAAGCTTTCTGAGGCATTCTGCCTCCTGGGGCGGAGCATGGCTGTGCCTTAAAGGGATAACGCTGCTCACCTTAGGCAAAGATAAGTGGACCTGATTTTCCACTCTGTTTTAAATGTATATGTCCTTGTTCTGAACACACGCTCCCTCTTACTGATACCAGACACATATTGTGAATGTTTCTTTTAGAAAACGTTGCTCTTCACGTTCCAGGGGAGTTTCATTTTAGCCCGGGCCCTTTAGCTCTGCTGACTTTCCCCACGAACGAGTTGGGTGGGGGAAATCAAGCAGAATTCAATGGCCATTTTCAATGCCTTGAACACAGCTTTATTTCACCAGGTATTTAGCAGTTCATATGCATGATCTCCAGGATCTCTCTGGCAATGGTAATTAAATTCACACCCCTGCAGGTGGGACCATGCAAAGCTGACCACAAAGGACACAGGAAGGGATATTGTCCAAGCTTGTATATTCTGTAAAGTGCTTTGGGATCTGTTGGGATGACAGGTGCTATGAAAATATAATACAGATTATTAACATCCTGCTGGTACATCTTTTTTTGTGGGGAACGGCTTAGCATAATAATAATTACTGGTGTGTCTATGCTAACTATCACAGCGGATATTTCTTGTTACATTTCAGTTTAATTACTCTCTGCAGCGTCATTACTGCAGCTGTTTAGTGGGGTCTAATACGCCCAACTGATCTTCAGGGATCCACAAACAAAATGGCCTTTTTGTTTTTATCCTGTAGAGCTGTAACAGGAGGGATTGTTCCTAGAAGTGCTGCCTTCAGGGGGAGGAGGGATGTCTGTCTAGGAACAGCATCGTAGAAAACAGCAGGTACAGGTAGCTGATGTGCTCGCAACCGGGAGCTCTTGGGATACCTGCTGGTAGGTTAGGAACAATCTATTCTGTTGTCATACCCCATCTAGCAAGGACTTTAAAACAACTCTTTGTTCCAAATGAAGCATGCCAAAAGACCTCAACATGTAGCTGACCCCAACAAGATGACACATGTTTCTCCTAAGACCTGCATCTGTGCACCATGCCAGGCAGCTCCTAAAGATATGCCCATGCACTTCCCTCATAACATCTCCTGGCCACTGGTGGAGTCTCCCCCTCACACAGTTGTAACACTGAGATGCATATATGGCGAATTGGTGCCTTTCCAGTGCTTACCTCGTACACCTCCACCTACCCATCTGTTTCATCAAACACCCCAAATTTTGCAAGTGCCCCTTCCCTCCACCCCCAACACCTCCAAATGCTGACACACCTCCCCCAGAAACACCCAGCCATGCTAGGGAAGGAAATGGAAAGTGAGCCTTGGACACTGGAACAAGTGCTCCTCTGGCAAAGAGCAAAGTCTCTTGTTCCTTGGATGGAAGGTGGGTTTGTTTCAGGTGTTTTCCCCGCCTCCTCAGATCAGATTATTCAATGTCCCAGTCTTGGAGAGCCATGAAATGCCCCGTAAATGATACAATGCAGGTACTGGGATCAAAGAGGTGGTTTTTATGGGCCAGGCCTCAAAGCCGTGCGCAAACGGAACCAATCGCATGGGGACTCTGTATATTTGCATCCATGTTGGGAGACTAGTTTTGTCTGTTGCGCAAGGAAGGCTCGCCTTAGCAACAGAATCCTGCAGGACCTGGCTGAGGCTTGCTCACGCTTGCTAGCTTTACTTGGAATCTATTGTTACCATCTGCCTGTATTGATGGAAGGTTTATAAATACCAGGCTCTCTCAGCCCCTTGTCTGCAGCAGAGGGGAAATATGAAGATGACAATACATGACACAAAAATTAATCCTGGCATCCCTTCTCAACACCCCCACCCCAGCAATCTGACAGGCAACATGGACCAGAGCACCTACATGCAAGAGGGGGCATGGCTGGGGGAGAAGCAGGGAGGAGAGGAGGCCTGTAAGGGTATCTTTACACAGCACACTAAGGCGAGCTGTGACTCAGATTTATGCCCAAGCCCCGCTTCTGTCCACACAGAAATCAGTCTGAGTCAGGCCAGGAACCTCTCTATTGCAGCACTGGCCACCCTGGAACATGAGTGCAGGGCAGGCATCAGGATCGTGCAAAACAGCGGGGCCAGCGGCAGCTTTAAAGTGCGCTGCAGACTAGCGCAAGCAGCCACAGCACTGAGGGCCATGGATGTGTGTGCCAGAGATTACCAGGCAGGCAGCAACGGCCAAACAATGCAGTAAATATATGGGGCCATTGGCCCCAGTTTGAGAGGACAGAGCCTGCACACGATGGAAAGGAGAGAAGCACAGGCACTATACTGGCTGCTCCACAGACGACAGTAGATGAAAACATCAGCCAGATCCTGTGGTGCTGGGAAGGAGCACCTTAGAAATGCATGTAACACAAAGGTTCCCAAAAGTGTGACCGGTGGAGAGCCAGCTAGTCACATGGGGCTGGCTCTTCCTCCTCCTGTCCAGCTGTTAAATCAGATTAAAAGACAGCTGGGGACACGGCACCTTCCGGATGTTACTACTCTGTAGAAGCTGTCGCTGCCCCAAGGATGCTGTGTTACTGAGAACGGTCGGGGAGGCGGGTCCATGCCGGTGTGAATAGGGGGAGGAGGGTTGTGTGGGACCAGTGCTCCCACTGTGACAAAGCCAGAGAAGCTCTGATGTAAAGGGTAAGGGATGCATGTGCTTAGCTGCACTGGCATTGCCTTTCCAGACCCTTCCCCTTGCTGACAGACTGAAACGCTGTTCAGGGGCTTGTGTGTTAATGTGACCATGTCAAAGTCCAGGGGGAACATATGTTCTTATAAATATGTCATAGCAGCACAGGGGATTGTATGTTCCAGTAAACAAGGCGTTGCCCAAGGGGCTGTCTGTTCTTAGAGACAAGTCATGGAAATGATCATTATTTAAGGCAGAAAATGACCCACCAACCCCAGATATAATATCTCTATATTTCCTATTGATGAATTCAGCTGACTTTATTACAGCAGCTACCAAGGAGCGGGACCCCGTTACTCTGGGCACTGTACACACGTGCCAGGAAAAGATGGGCTGGTCTATATCATCCAGTATTGGTGCAGCCACTGATTGCCTTGAGTGCTCCCTCATGGACAGAAATCGCTCGACCGCGCCCTGCCTCTCTGGCTGCCCCGTCTCTTCCGGGGCCCTTAGAACTCACAGTTCCCAAAGTAACTCAAGCAATCCTCAGAGGGGTTCCCGTTTATTTAGTCCTGAGGTGCATATGGGCCATCAGGGCCCCAACCCTAGTTCAGCGTCCCTCTCCCAGTAATCCAGTGCAAAGTCTTTCAAAACAAAACTCAAGTCTTCGCCCCAGGTTCAGTCCCCTCTTCCCAGAGAGTCTGCTGTCAGTCACTCCCCTGCTTCTCGGTAAGGGTCTCTCCCCAGCCTTGCTGCTTCCTGCGTCTTGCAGTCTCACTAAGTCTCTCTCCCCCGGCCTTCTGCAGCTTCCCGCTGCCTTTCACCCAGGGATCACCGGATTCCCCTCCAGCAGGGCTCATTCTGTAAGCAGGGCTGGCTAAGCCCCAGGCTTCCCAGCCCAAAGGCAAGCCACCCTGTTATGCATCCTCTTTTACAATTTGAGGCCCCAGCCCTTTGCTGGAACAACTCCCACGCTCGAAGGGAATGTTTGCATGGTCAGGGCCTGCCTGGGATGCTCATTTTTATTCCTGAAATACTCTCAAAAAGCCGTTTTTCAGTATATTTTAGGTCTATGGCTCCAGGCTATTCATTTTAAATATACATTAATGTTACACATAACAAAGAAATGGAAAATAAAATATTCTCCCATATGGGTAATAAATATTAAGACCATTACTCCCCTATAGTAGCTTACTGCAAGGAAATCCGTGGTACTACTCACAGAGTGAGATGCTATTCTATGGGCTAATTTAATCCCTCATGTTCCTCTAGAGACTTCAGAAAAATTGCACTAGGGATTAATTTGTCCCTCGGTGGCTGAATCTGTCCCTTAGGAAACAAATTTTGAAACAAGAGATTATTGTGGTGCAAGACATTACAGCTGGCTACCAGCTCGGTGGCTATCAGTCAGGGAGTAGTGGGGGCGAAAAACAGAGGGGTGCGTTCTTCCTTCTTTGTGATATGCAAGTGTAATCCTCATGATTATTAATGGGAGCTAAGTGCAGGAGCTGAAAGGAAAATGTGCCCATTAATCCTGGGAAATCTTCACCCTTCATCAGAGATGTAGAGAGAGTTTGTTGGTATTCCGTGTTCTCGTCACTACAGAATGCTTTCTCCTTAAGGAGTTCAAAAAGACAAGCCTTTAAGTTTGCAAGGCAACAAGAAACATGAAAGCGCAAGAGAAGTGGGGAGGGAGATGGGGGAGCAAGCACGACAGGCTGTAATCATAACACAAGAGTTTACTGTGGAAATAGTGTCCATGAATAATACAACAAAAGCTCCCCCTAGAGAGAAGGAACCCTCGGAAAATGATTTCTCCAGATCTAATGGCTGAGACAGTCCATTACAGGTGTTACAAGAGGCATCTGTCTCCATTTACATACAAATTTGATCAGCCCTTGGAGCTACAAATCGTGCATTAATCAAATGTCTGACCAAGACCAACCTGTAGTACATGGCAATCATAGCGACGGCAGTGTGTGCGGCCGGCACTTCCCCATTCCAACACAGGCAGAAAAACAAAGAGAGGCATGTTACACCTATGGCCAGAACGGGCTTCTTTTCTAGGCGTCTTAGAGCTAATGGCCAGAAATAAATCAATAGCATCTCAGCATCTCCTGGCATTTACGTTATATTCCCTGAGTTTTCAGATATGCCTCTGCAAACATCTCTGTGTGTTGAAACCTGGTGGACAATTTTTGAAGGAGCAAAGGTTAAGTGACTCTCAATTGCATATGGGCTTTTCAGGGTTTTTTTTAAAGTCTATCTATCTATCTATCTATCTATCTATCTATCTATCTATCTATCTATCTATCTATCTATCTATCTATCTATCTATGAGGCAAGGCTTAAGCTTGTATAGAATTCAGTGCTTTAAGGGTCCTGTTTTGTTATCTGACCATATATAAAGTCTGCACTATGCCTCTTCGACACTTTCCTGGGGAAAATAATTAGTTCTCAAAAGCTATTGAACCAACATCCTTTAAAAAAGACAAAAACCTGATGGATCTGTCACGGACAATGATGTGAAATGTCTTCTTGTCTGTTTGCTGCACTGGCTGACAGAACTGCTTGCTTCCACTGCCTACAAAACAACCCTCAACTGGATGAGGTACCGAATATGCTGTAGTTTACCTCAGGGAAGGCTGTGTTTCCCCTTCTCTGGCTCAGTTTTAGAACTGTGATTAAATTTCTGAGGGGCTTTTACGTCTGGTATTCATCATTAGTTCTTACTAACGACGAACACCATTCTTCGCACATCCACACCCAGCAGAGTAAATAGGTGGAACATTAATAAGAGAGAGTTTGTCTTCTTAACTGTGCTATTGACATACAATGCAGACAATTATTTTATTTTCAATACAATTATGCTTTTGATGTAACACTCTGGCTGTCACCCAACCACTCGTTGCGGCCTGCGGTGGCTCTGCAGTGCCTTGCCTGTTTGCCCCTTCTTTGGGGCTCCTTAAACAAGCTTTGAAGAGCCTGTCCCATCTAGGGACCTTGGGTTTTTTGTTTTTTGTTTGTTTGTTTTTGTTTTTGTTAATTAACACAACATTCCAAAACACAAACCATCTTCTACCCAATCTTAAGCTGGGCCCAGCCTCTCTTCCCTGAGGTGCTGTCACCTCCTGCTCTCTGCGCAGCTGGATAAGGCACAAGGCCTGGCTGACTCCTTTGCCTTCTCCCAAAGGGGAACAAAACTTTCAGCTGGGTCTTCTTATCCTAACCCAGCCCCCTTCCTCAGGGACCACTGCGGAAGATCCCCTCTCCCTACAGTTTCCCTTTGCATTTCCCCTTCTAGCTCTATCCTTGCTGATGATCTGTCTGACCCTTTATAGCCCAGGTGCAGCCTATCCCCCTTAAGTGACTCAACTGGGAGTACCTGCTCTGGGACAGGGGCTCTGGCCCTATTTTAATCACAGGGGCCAGCCACTCTGTGACAATGTACCTTTTAAAATACTATAATTTCACAATGTAGAACTAAATTACAAACATAATTGTCCAATCATCGTTCTCCAGGCTATTGTGGCTTGCATGCCCTCTCCCAAAACACCTGGGGGTTCAGTGGCCAGATTCTATGTCCCACCCCAAAAGGCAGCAGGCCAACTTCTGTTCTCTGGAATAACTCCAGTGAAGTCAATAGATCTGATTGTCAGTGGGTGGTAAAGCAGCATTGCTCTAGCCAATGTACCCGATTCAAAGCATCGCTCTGGTTTTCAGCAGCTGAGGATATGACCCCAATGGGTGTGATCCTCCACTGCTTTGCACGTACTAAAGTCAGTGGCACCAGCCCTGATCTGCTGGAGTAAAGCACTCTGATTTGGGACTCACATTTCAGTGGCGCAAGTGTTCACAGAAAGTGAATTTCAACCTCATGTATGGGCTGAATCCAAATTTTAAATTCACACAAGTAGTCATGCCAGATGTTCTCTTGCCCTCATCCAATCAGGGAACATAAAGAATACCATGTGACTAATCTGGCCACTCACACCTTATTAGTACATATTTAGTATTGACTATGCACAGAGAAATGTTCTCCATCAGCACATGGAGTTAAAAATATTCACAAAGCTAAGCTCTCTGAATAATTTTAAACCACAAATATATTTGCCATCAGTTCATCTTTGGCAAGAAAACTCAGGTCAAATGAGCATTTAGTTTTTGTAGATGAGAAGGTTAGAGAGGAGTTCATAGGGCATCTAGTCGATCTCCCATCAGCAGGAGAGACCTATATGAAGGACTATATTTTTAAAGGTATTTAGACACCCAACTCCCATTGAAATTAATGGGAGTTAGGCACCTAAATACCCTTAAAAACCTGTCCCTAACTTCTTAACTGCTTTTCCTAAATTCCACCCAAACACATTTAAGGATGGAATCCTTGCGACCTCTATCAGCCTCTCATTCCACTGCCCAATTAGCCTCATGGGTAGAAGTGTTTTGCTAATGTCTAACCTAAATGTTCTCTTCTTATTTAGTCTCAGGCCATTAACCCTTGTTATACTCCCTTAGCCTCTTAAAAGGTAATGACATAAAGGAGGAGGAATTATTTAAAGTACCTGCCCAATACAGAGCTGCTACATGTCATCCCTTCTCAATTAAACTCCCTTCCTAGAGTCACACACTCTAACTTTTTCATTCCATTTCTTGCCCTCCTCTGGATTGTCTCCAACTCATTAATGTCTTTTTGATATCCAGTGAGGAGGCCCAAACGGCACACAGCGTTCCAAGGGCCTGGACCCAATCACCACTCGCGCACAAGAGCTTGTGCACGTGCTCTTTTCCAGCACTAACCCCTGGGTGCTCAGGTCATGGATTCTAGTACCTGAGCGTACAGGTGATAGAATACAGATGTCCAACATTCCTTGATGCACCTGGGCCTTGTGCTGTCACGTGAGCACGACCGAGCTAGAAGGCATCACCCGTACACTCAGGCTTTAGTGTTGGAAAGCATGTTTGCAGAGCGTGTGCCTGAGCACAAACTCACATGGGCACAAGTGGAAGCCGGCGTCTGCCACTCAGGCCTGAAGCGTGACTTTATAAAAACTGTAGGCAACAATCATTCTCTTGTTGCTCTTCCCTCCACAGGCACACATTCTAACACTATGTTCACACAATTTGCCTTAGCACCACACTATGTGCTCATGCCCGATTTTCATTCCCTCCCTCCCAAAGCCTTCCCCCTCATTGATTCTCCCACTGTTGCCTGCCATTAGTATTCTCAGCCCGTCGCTATTTGCCCACTTCGCTAAACTCCCTAGATTATTCTGCAATTCTTCTCCATCCTCCATAGTGTTTGCAGGGCCCTCCTAATTTGGAATCATTCACGGATTTGATTAACGTATGCTTTGCTTCTCGCAGCAGATGATTATTAAGATATTAACAAGAAGCCTGATGCCCACCATTGCCCCCTGTCTAATCCATTCTATCCTATGTAGGTTCTGGTGTACCCTGAGTCATGCGACATCTCCCCATCTTGGTGGGGCACTCCTGCTTTATGTTAAGTTTTCCTGTGGGGTTGACAGAGGCTACAAGGAGGCCAAACAACCTGCCCAAGATGACACAGCGCGTCAGTGGCTGAGTTGGGATTACAATCTAACCTTCCTTCCTGGCCTTTGCTGATAAACATGGAACAATAGAACTGTCAGGATTTTGGTGCAATTTCTCCTGGCTCCTCACCGTGACTCATCACAATGGATTGCTGCAGGATTATGTGAGGGGAAAAGGAAATTATTGTTTTTGTTGCTGAGAATTTATACAGTACACTGTGCTTTACCAGATGCCTTCCAAAAACAACACTATTAATACTCGGCAGTCATCCGATGCCCAGCACTTTACACAACAACATAACGCAAGACAGAATCTCTTCCCTGAAGACCACATCCTTGGATAGCATAGAGAAGGCAGAACAGGTGACAACCCTCCAGGTACGGGAGGTAGTGGAGAGATGATTGGTAAGAACAACACCGTAGCAAAGATTCTTGGAAGAGGTGAATTTAAAGGCGTCATTTAAAGGGGGAGGAGGTGTGACGAAGTGGGAATGTTTTGTGGTGTTATGTGGATACTGAGGGGGAAAGCTGCAGGGGGGCTCGGCTGGGACTGTCTGCATGGGGGAAGGGAGATACCTGAGCATGTAACATGAGAACCAAGAGCGGAGTTGCAGACCAGGTAACACCTTTGACTGGGAACCTGGACACAGGACAAAGCCCGGGGGAGGAGCCGTGGGGGAAGGGAGAAAGGAGACGCCTGGAAGAGGTTTTTTCAGTTCTTGGAAGCTGGATAGGAATGAAGAGGGAGCCTGAGGGGGCCTAGGCTTCCCAGCGAGGCCGGGGCCTCCCTGGGGCCCCAAATAGACCTACTTAAAGGGGATCCTGTTGTCTGTGCTGGCAAGACCTGTTTTGGACTGTGTTCCTGTCGTCTCAATAAACCTTCTGTTTTACTGGCTGGCTGAGAGTTATGATGAATCGCAGGAACCCCAGGGGTGCAGGGCCCGGACTCCCCCACACTCCGTGACAGGAGGAATCTTAGCTTGGTGGCTAAGAAGAGGGAGATTGTTACAAGCCTGGGAGCATCATGAATAAGGCAGAAAGCCACGGATGGGGATGTGCAGTAAGGAGAAGGGGGTGGGAAGGAAGGAGAATTTGAATCCGCTTGATCGCTTTATAAAGCATTACAGTTATTGTCCTTTTGCCATCTCTTCAATACAGGGGTGAAGTGCTTAATTTGTGCCAGGGCTTACTGGGGCTGAGAATCTTTTGTCTCTGCTTAAAGCTCCGCAGAAGCTGCGTATGCCACAATGCAGATGCATGGATCGGGAAGGATGTTGGATTTCACTGCTCTAGTGCCTGCAACAAGCCGAATTCTCGCCCAAGATATTTTTGTCCTTGAATATTAATACCACCAGTTTTCCACCTCAAAGTTCTGATTAATTTCCCCTGGTCCCAGCTGTGCACTGGCACCTAACCATCACAGTGATTATGTCATCTGCCAGTCCTCCTCCACTATGAAACAGTTATGCTAATCCCGTCCAACTGAGGCTGACCTGCCCCAATGGGGATACCTTTCATGCTTCCAGTGCATGGCCACAATGGTAATGCAGCAATTATGAATCTTTCCCTTACTATCACAGTTGTTCTCTTGATTTAGAGCGACAGCTAGTGGATCTGCCTATGTAGCTGCATTATATCCAGGCAGCTGGGTAATGCTATCTAGTGAACTCAATGGACCAAGTGTAGATAATGAAAACCACTCCATGTGAGAATGAGTTTAAGAGCAGCCCATGTGGATAAGGCTTAGGGGTACCAGGTGAAGGGAATGGGAATACACTAGAATTTTACCTCTGGAGAACCTGGATTTGGATTCTGCCTTAAGTGGAAATGGGTTCAGTGGCTTCACGTTAGTCTCCAGGAGATATTTATCCACCCACAAGACTGTTGTGCAATGTGGCATCATTCAGCAGCATTGTCAGTGATCGCACAAGAAATGCCCAGCTGCACGGGGCTGGGTTTAGTCCGGAATGGGCAACGCAGAGCAGATCGAAGTGCATTAGCAGATGTACATGGGGGCCCCTGGACTAGAAAGTTGGGGCATGCTGCAGGTCAGGGCAGAGCTGGGGAGCAGGAATAGGAAAGTTGCTGCAGGTCAGGTTTGGTGTATCCGTATACAGGCTTGGGGCTGTAATAGCAGGGATGCCGCATGTCAGAACTAATTAGCATTACACTAGAATCCAACATGCTTTTCCCCTCCTCCCAATCTGCCCTCATGTAACTAGTCTGCTGCGGCCTGGTTACATATTGGCATCTTTATCACTTTTAAATTCCATCTTACCTCTCTTTTACGTCCATCTCCTCCTACTTTCTGCCTGCATGGGAGTATCTGCACTGAACTCTGTAAAGTGTTATCTCCCCGTCTTACTTCTCCTCATACAGCGGCCTGCAATACTGCCTCCCAAGGACGCTGCAGAAACCTAAACGGGGTTCTTTTTATTTGGCTGGCAGAGGTGTGCATGGCAAGCTTGCGCTCTGCCTGTCCGGGCTTTGCTTGGCTCTACATATTGTTTAGATTCCCGCCTTCCCCCTCGCACACGTCCATGGGCACAAAATCCAAACCCAGAACATTTCAAATCAAATCAAAAGGAAGAGCATGGCTGGCATTTGTAAAAGCTCCACCAGGTCTGGGCATGGCAGCACAATCCTCCATCCTAGAGTCTTTTCCCACCACCAGTCTATCAAAAAGCCAGATGGCACCTAATTAACAGCCGGGCTATTCATTTGGATAGGCAAGGAGTCAAATCCCTCCCCTGAATTTCACAGAAAGGGTCTGAGCTGAGGAAGAGTCACTCTGAGGCATTGGCTCAAATGAAATGTCTAAAATACAAAGGAAATCAACTTTGCTGTCACCAGCAGTAGTTTGCTGGGCTGAATCGGTTTTCACCCTCCTTGGCTCAGGGCTTTACAAATGTGTGATGCTGATTTGAACGATAATTAAAATACGTGGGTAATTACAACGAAGGAATGAAAGAAAGATCCCGTCTACTTAAAGGGATACTGCATCACGGCGAGAGGACAACTACCGTGTTGCTATTTTGCTGCAACACCTTAGTGAGTGGGCATTTCATCTGCACATGGTCATAGTAATGGAGGACATTGTCCAAAGTGCACCTGCATGCCGAATGTAACATCTACACATACATATACAATGGGGGCATGGACTGCATTGGCAAGCCATTCACAAGAATCTTACATGCTGGGTGGGAAAATAATCATGGAATCATAGAATATCAGGGTTGGAAGGGACCTCAGGAGGTCATCTAGTCCAATCCCCTGCTCAAAGCAGGACCTAATCCCAACTAAATCATCCCAGCCAGGGCTTCGTCAAGCCTGCCCTTAAAAACCTCTAAGGAAGGAGATTCCACCACCTCCTAAATAATCAGCAAATTTGACTTTTATTTATTCCTCCACATGTTTTTAGGCCAGAGAATACCAATATTTGGAAGTCTTTCCTATAAACATCTACAGTGAGATACCCTAGGGGCTTGGCAACCCACCAAGGGAGATGGAGGTTGAAACGTTGGGGGTAAGTAGCAATTGTGTGTGTGTGTGTGTGTTAGTTTTCACTGACCATGACAAGCCAAAGTGGTTTAACAGGGAAATGATCTACAGCAATCTTTGCTCCATGGGGGTCTTACTCGGATCTCACATACATTGGTGTCAATCAGGAGCCATCCATTGACCACAATGGAATTCTGTTAGTCTAAAAGGGATGGCAACCCCAAGCCTACAAAAATCACAAGTCAAGACCCCCAAAACATTGGCTTAAAACCTCATGACGTTAAAAATAATAATACATTTTGGGATTTTTTTATGTGCCTTCTGGTTTATGAGCTTTTAGCACCATACTCTGTTCACATTTTCAAGTTTATTTCCACAAGCCTGAGAGGGAGCAACTTTCTTTTTAAAATGCAAGCGGAGAGTCTCACAAAAGATAGCATGACTCCAGTCGCTGGGGATTTACGAAAACCCCCAACTCTTGTGAGACTCGCAATAAAATCACAAGAGTTGGCAGCATTGTGGAGCGGTGTAAATGATATTAAAATCGGACCCCTCAGCCCACTCTTTTTAAAAGAAGGACTTTAAAACAAACACATTGTTCCCCTTTCTTTTCTTTCAACTAACACAGGGGTTCTCAAACTGGGGGTTGGGCCCCCTCAGGGGGCAACGAGGTTATTACATGGGGTCACGAGCTGTCAACCTCCACCTTGAATCCCGCTTTGCCTCCAGCATTTATAATGGTATTAAATATATAAGAGGGGTTGCACTCAGAGGCTTGCTATGTGAAAGGGGTCACCAGTACAAAAATTTGAGAACCACTGAACTAACAGCTCTCCATGGATAACGTTTCATTTATCTCCCTATGGATTTCCCCCCCCTAAGTACTTCTGGTGTGACATCAGCAATGATGGTGTTTCCCCCGTAAGAGAATCACAGCTGTGCCATGTGCAGGAAAGGGGCGGGTCATTCATCTAAACAAATCCTGTCTTTTTTCCATTCGTTTTTTTATTTAGTTTTTACTTGATTATACCAGAGAACAGAAAAAGCCTGGAGGCAAGATGGCTCATCTTGCAGTGACTGAGATCCTGTTCTCGACCCCCCACTGGAGAATTTGGGACTTGAATGCAGATTGTTTTTTCCTGCCTGCTCACCCTTGAACGTAAGCTTTTGGCTGTGATGTTCTTACTCAGGCCTTTAGCTCGTGTCATTTTGAAGCCCATTGCAGAGAGCATTCCCCAGAAGGAGACAGCCTGAGGTCTAATACTATGTAATTTCATTTGGCAAATTGCTTTTGGTGTCATTTCATTGTGGTCCACGGCCCAAATCCTGCCTCCCTATGGAAACGCTCCAACATGGGCTCATTTCTACACTGCAAATGCAATACTGCTGTGTGCCCATGTTCTGACAATTCAAACCTCCTCCTCCCCACACACAGATTAATTCTTCTAGGAGAAAGGACAACCTGGACAGGCTGGAAAACATGCACAGAGTACAAGGATCCTTCACTCTGTGCAAAGTATCAGCATAGAGCTGCCTTTGGCAGATGAAGAATAAACCCTTGTTTAGAATGTATCCCAAGCTCTGACTGTTTAAGGAGAGAGGTAGGTAGTTCCTTCCCTACGTACGAAATTATTTTGGAAATGTGCAGTAAAATCTGCCTGCTTAAAAATCTCAGCCCAGATGGTGGTCACAAGGGTACCCAACGTGGCAGAGCAGGTACCCACTGGGCCATGCAGAAGTTTCCAGGAATGTAGAACTTTTGGGAGTGGTGCATTGGCATGCCTGAAACGTCACAGGCCAACAACCACAGCTGATTGGAATCCCTGGTACCATTTGCCAGGACAAAGACTGCCAGTTCTCCCACAAACCCCTCTAATTTATTTGTTATATTTTAATAGATTTAGGGCTCGGGAAATTGCAGGCTGATAGCAATGGAGGAATTCAGCCCTGCTGTGCACCAGCACCCATTTGAGTCTCATGTTACCACCTCGATGTTCCTCACGGGACATCATGCAGGTTCCATGATTTTGCCAATATCCCTCAGACCTGACCTACAGCTACTCCTGCTTTTTTCTAGTTATGGTTCCCCTACCACAGCTCTGGCATCAACCTTCTCGCCTAACCTGTCATCTCCTTCCAGCCCTGGGCCTCTGTAAAGCTGAGACTGTAAACGGCATTGAATTCAGAGGCCGTTTTGGGATGGGGACAATGCCCTCGATATGGATCAGGGTATGACCACAGTCCCGGTTTCCCTTGTGACCAAACTCAAGTCTCTAGAAATGGAAGACTGGTACATTTCTTCTTGCATCACTGACCTCCCCTCAGTTTGGTAGCTCACACTAATTAACAGCATGTTCCCCTTGAAGATTTCTAATCACCAGCCACCAATTTTCCAAGGAGAAATTTTTATCCTTTCCACTAGAATTAGCTTTTATGACACCTAACATAAGAGATTAAAAAAATTAGGTATTAAAAAGGGTATTTT
Organism: Platysternon megacephalum; assembly: GCA_003942145.1. Classification (NCBI taxonomy): domain Eukaryota; kingdom Metazoa; phylum Chordata; order Testudines; family Platysternidae; genus Platysternon; species Platysternon megacephalum. Next base: position 3,097,751 of record QXTE01000051.1, read on the forward strand.
TATAATCCACTCAGCTGTTTCCCATCTTCACCGAAGTGACATCTTTCAGCTATCATTTATGAAAGCCATCCGTTAACAGGCATAGAACCGCTGCCTTCCATTGTCCTTTCTTGTGCTTTTCCCACTTATAATTCCTGCTAAATCTCCACAGCGTTGCTAAATCCAGGGAGCTTTGGCCATAGCTGGAAAAACCTTTAAGCAGCTAATTAGCATCGCAGAAATTTGGACGTCACATCCTGTGACAGCATAGAGGAAACATATGCCCAACAAATATTTTGGACATTTAACAAGGATGACGCCCTCCATAGGCCCCATCCCTCCAGCCCCAAGGCTTTATCATTGTCCTGGGGCATCCTGGCCCTGTAAGGAAGTTTCCAGCCCAGCTCTGGAAGGAGGCATTCTGGGGACTGCAGTTCCCAAAGAGCATGCGAACTAAAGGCTTCACCAGCAAGGCAGGATGGGAAAGGGAGGTTATTTATCATCTCTGTCTTTTGCTAGGATGCACTTGTATTGCCCTACAGTTCCAATGCACCGTGGAAACTTGCCTGAAATCTGTAACAGGACCATACTGCACCTGCACCCTGCTTTAAGGGGGCACTGGGCCCTGCTACTATCATTCTCCACTCTCCGCTTTGGGTCTTTGCTTAAAATTGATTCAGAAGACAGTGTCTAAATCCTGTTCTCGGTGATCGTTGGGTGGACTCCCTAATCCTTTGCTACCCTTTCAGAAGAGGCAAAGATTCCAGTCCACTGGAGCTAGTCTGAGGGACTGCCGGCAGAATGCAGCAGATTCATTGTGGGGAGGGAGGGTAAGATCAGCCTAAAGCAGAAACGATCCCACATTGGTAAAGAGGAACACAGGTTCTGTGAGGAAATGATAGATTTGAAGTTACGACAGTGTCTTCTTTTTCATTCTGCAAAGCACCGTGTACCTCTATAATGCCATGGGAGTGCTTAATAATAACTGTAACTCCCAGGTGCTTAGATTTTTTTTTCTGCCAAGCTCACATTTGAGAAATCCAGGTCTCATCTTAATCACTGCTACAAAGTCATACACCCCCCCGCCCCCCAATTCTCCTAACCCGTGACACCCACTGCAGTTTCACCCCAGCCTCCTACATGCTCTGATAATGCACCACTCGCTGGCTTGCAACATGCCTTTCAATTACAGTCCTGAGCCTATTGTCAGCTCTACCTGAGTCCTGCTCTGCTACCAACCCTGCTGTTCGAGTCTAGGCTGATATATTTTCAGGCCCTCTCTCCAGATTATGCATGGGGTGTTGTCTGCTCAGGAAGCTGACAGCTTGCTGAAATGCCTGGCTAAGTTTGCTGAAGCTCCATCTTAAATTTCTCGGATGATCTGGTAGAAGGAAGAGCTTTACTTTGCCTTCTGTCCCTTGAAGTCAGCCCTGATTTAGAGGCGGCACGAGTGGAGGTTTATGGATGGCATCTCCTAATTAGACTTGTCAAAACCACTCTCAACATAGCACTGGTGCAGCTGCCTCCCAAAACTCTCCACTGATCCTGAAAGGCTACAAAGCTCAAAATAGAAATCATTTAGTCTTTTAACACAGAGACACTTGGGAGCATGTCATTCTCTGGTGGCTCGGTCCACACACTGTCTTCCCTTCTGTTCACCTCCCTCCCCTCTACCGATCATTTCATTAGCGAGGTTATTGTCTTTGAAGGGACTAGGATGTTAGGATGCAATGCAATGGGACTGGGCAGAAGGCATGCTCCTCAGAGGATATTGATTTCTCATTTTCTGCAATGGGATTTCCATTTTTATACTGACATTTATTCTCTTAATGCAGCACAGCCAGACCCAGCTTTCACCAAAGCAGCCTGCAAAGTGCCCTTCTATGGGGGAAGCTGGCAGAATGTATCGAAAGGTTTAGTGCACTAGGGTGACCAGACAGCAAGTGTGAAAAATCGGAACGGGGTGGGGGGTAATAGGAGCCTATATAAGAAAAAGACCCAAAAATCGGGACTGGCCCTATAAAATTGGGACATCTGGTCACCCTACAGAGCACTCACCCACTAACTTTTCATCCCAGGAGAGCTGAGGGCGTGTGTGGCTCAGGCCACAAGTGAAATGAGTTGTGTGGCCTCTCAGCCTTCTCCCTCATGGTAGCTTGTTGACAGTACAAAATCATTGCTCGGTACAGTCTGCCTCCAGGCACTGAATACTACAGAGGCAACTAGAGGTGCTTGGCATTGAGGGGCGAAGGACATTTTATATCCCTTAACATCTGGGTGTTTGACTTTATCCAATATTATCAGCCCCTCAGTTACTTCACTACAAAACGATCACCTAAAGCTTTATAAAAAGACAGTCTGAACTGTCTTACAAATAGTCTGAACTCCTCCCTATGCCAAAAGTTTAAATGTTCCTGGGCTGGGGCCTCTCCGATGACCACCTGGGTGCTCCTCTGGGGCAGTGACCTCTCTGATGGCCACCTTCACACTTCCTGGGCGTAGTGCACACTCCCTAAGGATAAAGCTCTGTCCAAAACCAATATGAACACTCTCCTTCCTTGCGCAGAGGGGCTTGACATAAACTTTCTGCAAAACTGACTCCCTTAAAGGGCCATGTTCTGCTAGGCTACAGAATCATGGTACTATGCTTTATTATACTATGCTATTGCAAGACTATAGATTGACATTGTTTTTCATAGAGCCAAGTAATGGCAATTTGTCACGACAGAACGTAAACCAAGTGAAATCTGACTCTTCCATGTAGGGGGTGGCATTTCATATCAATCTAGGTGTGTTTCTTTTCTTTGACAGAGTGAATGTCCTGTTGTGGGGAGCAGAAGGGAAGGGCACTGGGTCAGGTCCTTCTCTTATGGAATGGTTTGCTCCTGTCCTCCTGGGCTTTAATCTTGTTGCACTCACAGAGGAGTCAGCACAATGTTAACTGTGTGTCAGGCAAGATGCCTGGCCATATGGCCCAAACCCCAGTGCCATGTTTTGAGCTAAAGATGAAGATTGAAATGAGCAGGTAAATTGTTCTCCTGTCACTTCAAAATGGAGAGGCGGTGAATGAACCTACATGGCCGATGTAAGGTGCATTTCCCTGCTGCCATAACTGTATCACAAGAATAGATGGCAAACAACATATACCACGGCTGTCCAAAATGGCCCCTTGGCACCTCCAGTTAATGCAGCTCATCCTGGGTGAAACTGATGCCTGAGAAAACATTCCTTAACACCTTGTGTACATGGGCAGTCTATCCAGCCATCCACCTACCCAGACATTTGTACGCCCCTTAGCCACATGGTTCCTGGCAGTCAAACTGGAGGACAGCAAGTAGGGTCTCCCATTGGTCCCAAGGAGTGACAACCTGCTCCCCACCATACACACAGCTGTGTCACTTTTCCCATCATCTATTTATAGGTCTTGGCGGTCATGAAAAGAACATGCCTCTGGCTGGTTGCCTGCTTTCCGGATGAGTGCACACCGCCACTGCATCTGAAGCCTCGGTCCAGTGGCTCCTATTGTGCACCTCAGCTGGGACCTACTCTGCTTCATCCTCCTCATCCTCCCCCCACATCGGCGTATGGGCTCATTAAAACAGTGCAGCGTCTGCTTCCTTAGCCCAATATTTAGATGAGACAGCTTCAAAAACACATACAGGAGACAGGGTAGCAACGTATCTCAAAGATGTGGTTGGGGCCATTTGGGACTTGAGTCAAAGTCCTTTGAAATCAGTGGGAGTCTCCACTGACTTCACGGGGCTTATGGTCAGGTCCATGGGCACGTCACTTTTCCTTACCCAGAGAAGAGACTGAAATGGCCTTAGACCGTATCAGTTTTTCAGACTATGGCGTCATCAGCTGAAAAACCATGTTTAAAGATGATTGAGGCCTGGTTTCAGTGACACCATTTTGTTGGGTGGTTTGGCCAACCTCTGGGGATGGGGCTAAACTGCATCAAATGTGTGTTTAAAGAGCATATTTGAGGCCATCTCCAGTGTTCTTGCATCCGCATTAAACTCAGAATTACAAAGTACGTCAGAAATTATAGATTCACTTTGCTGCCTCCATGTTCGAACGTATTCTACTGCTGTCATCTCAACACAGTTCTTGGGTCAGTGTGGACAAGGCCTAAAATGGGACAACTGCCAAGGCTGAAAGGCTCAAAATGCAGACATAAGAACATAAGAACGGCCATACTGGGTCAGACCAAGGGTCCATCTAGCCCAGTATCCTGTCTTCTGACAGTGGCCAGTGCCAGGTGACCCAGAGGGAATGAACAGAACAGGTAATCATCAAGTGATCCATCCCCTGTCGCTCATTCCCAGCTTCTGGCAAACAGAGGCTAGGGACACCATTCCTGCCCATCCTGGCTATTGGTGGACCTATCTTCCATGAACCCACCCCTCAGCCCTAAAAATTACACTAATAAATCCCTGCTACTCATACAAATGATATGCCAGCCGTCCAAACTCCAGAATCTGAACGGGGGTGGGCACAGCGGGTTTCATCTCTCAGTTTGGATAATGCCAAACCAGCCTTCCCAGAGGCGTTTAATCCCAGGATACATGTGAAGAGCAAATGTATTTGCCTGTGGAGCCTATCAAATGGCACATATTATTTTAGAAGCACTGCAAGAGGAGCCTTGCCTATGGGGAAGGAAGAAACTAAAAGCAGCATGTCTGGGGTGGCTGTGGGGACAGAAGTTGCATCTTATAAAGGAAGCCCAGTTGGGTCTGGGAAATCTGCGATAATCATCATCATCATCATCTCAAGGTGGGATTATCTGATAATCAAAGCTTCTCAGGAAAAGCAAGGCACAAACCTCCATCTAGGATGTACCTCCAACGAAGGCTTTAAATCCTTAAATACTGCCTCACTCCACATCAGAGCCTCTGTCTCCACCAGTGTGGGTGTAACCCCCGCTGGCCCCCGCCATTCAGTTAGCTCTTGGCTTCACTCTGTCCTCATCTCTTCCTGTCCTCAGTGTTGAGTGTCCTCAATTCCACGCCCTGCCTAAAGTTACCCCTCTTTCGCCTTGTCTTTCAATGCACAGTCCCCTTCACTGAATCCGCTGTTTGTGTCTCAATTTATCCTCAACATACAGGAGTTTTGTGGCACTTCTACGAAAGAAGCGATACAAAGAAGTTTGCCGCCATTGTCTGCACTAGCATTGGAGAGAGAGAGAGAGGAATTCCTTGGTTCATTCAACCCCGGAGATAAATTCCTTCGGCAAAACTTCTCACCTGGGAGAGTTGTGTTTCAGCTGAGCTAGAGTTGAGCTTCAGACTAGCCAATTTGTCCAAGTGCTCTAAAATTCACATGCATGCTGAGATTGCCTTGAGATTTGCTGTCTCACATCAGGCGTCAAGGTAAGATTAATTGTCCAAAATTTGGGGTTGTCATAAAACAATATTTTAAAAGCACAGATGGGAATTTTTTAAAAGTGCTGAGCTCACACAAACAGCCTGGGTATAAAACTTCATTGTGACTCATATGGTTTGAGTTCTGCTTAGGAGAGGCTGAAGATTTTTATTATTTACTGTTAGTATTTAGAGCTTGTTAGAAAGTAGCATTTTATTTCTGCACAGAATTTCAACAAAAATGATTTTTTTGTTGTTTTAACTGAAATATGTTACGGAAAGTTCTGACTTTTTTAATCAAAAAATTAATTATTGCTGTTTTCGTGTATTCCGCTTTTTGGAGAAAATAGTAAAAATTTTCCACAGAAAGCAAACGCTTTTCAGGAAACATTTCATTTAGACAAAAATGTTTTTCAACAGAAAATTGCAGTTTCAACAGAAAGGTTTCCACCAGCCCCATGAATATTGGATTAGGTACATGGTGCTAGGCACTGTACACTCATAATGAAAAGATATTCCTTGCCCCAAAGAGCTTACATTCTCATTATGAGATGAGAGGCAACAGGCAGATGCAGACAGACAGATGGCGAGTCCAAGATAGCGGTATGACAGCTATAGCAGGGATCACCATATTTGGGGTCGGGAAGGAATTTCCCCCCAAGTCAGAGTGGCAGAGACCTTGGGGTTTTTTTCACTTTCCTCTGCAGCATGGGACATGGATCACTTGCTGGTTTAAACTACTGTACATGTGAATTCTCTGTAACTTGAAGTCCTTACATCATAATTTGAGGAGTTCAGTGACTCAGCCAGAGGTTAGGGGTCTATTGCAGGAGTGGGTGGGTGAAGTTGTGTGGCCTGCAAGGTGCAGGAGGTCAGACTAGATGATCATGATGGTCCCTTCTGACCTTAAAGTCTCTGAGTCTCTGAGCTATAGCAGGGATCACAGCAGTCACACACATGAACTGCAGCAGGGTGGGAAAAAAGCAGCAAATGACTGCAACAAAGTACTGCAAACAAAGTAGAGAGGGGCAGAGAGGAGCATATTGCATCTTCTGTCCCTAATATAGGGCTTGATCCTGCACCCAATGAAGTCAACGGTGCAGGATCAGACACCTATAACACAGGCTTCCTTGTAGGGAGAAAACACTTAAAACAGAACCCTGGATTACTCTAGGAATAATTCATGAGTTTAAATTACAGGAAGAAAGATCTGAAAACTCCAGCTAAATTGGGAAAAAAATAGCTCAAGTGGTTCACACCCTCCATCCCCCTTCCCCAGATACCACGAGGTTCACCTGTCCGTGCTTCAGTGGCGTAGCTTAGTGACAACTGAACATGTTTTTACCTGCTCTCCCATTGACCTCTGTGGCAGCAAATTCCCTGGAATCATGTATAGTACTTTGAGAACCCAGCGCTTTCTTCCTCCCGATCACCTATTCCAAGAAGCTCTGTGATAATGACTGCAAGAAACTTTGGGGGTGAGCTCATAGCTGCTAAGACAAAGATAATGTAACCTAAAATTCCATCAGCTCACAAATCTCTGTATTTTGAGCAAAAATCATATTCCTACTGAGCATTTTCAGCACATACACGCTATAGCTTTATGGTTTTGGCTCAGTAAAACACTGATCTGCCAAAGTTACCTCCCAACCTTCCCACCAATATTTCTGACACAGTTGAAAACAAAACAAACAAACAAAAAACAACAACTCTGGCTTCACTTAAAGAATTTCCCAGTGCGATGATGGTCTTCAACTTTGCAGGAGAAAGAGTTCTGTGTCATTGTACTGCGTGCCTTTCTCTGCGCATGCCCCAGGGCATGTGCACACATGTCCCGTTCTGTTTGATTCAGCAAAAGGCTTCCAGGTGGCGAGGGAGGTGTCCCTCTGAATGCACAAACTCTCCGCTGGCCCCTGTGCCAGATCTTAAAGCAAATTGTTTTCAATTCCACGCAGCATCTTTAAGCAAAATGGATTGTAGCAGCACAGCGGAAGCTGTCTGCCGCCTGGTAATAAATTAGCTGTTAGCAGAGGTAGCGGCGCTCACAATTCCATTTGCGATTTGAAGGGCTCACAGCTGCTTCTCATTTTCATAATACCAGAAAAAGAAGAGAAAAGAGGACAAAGGAGTGACATGAAGCCAACCTCCAGATTCTTTCCAGTCGCCGCTCTTCAGGAAAGAGATACTGTCAGATACTGCTTTCTTGTGATGGAACATTTTGAATGTAAAACTTACTGTTGCTGCACGTGAAGGACTAGTTGCTTCTGCAGCAGTCAGGAATAGCAAGGAAAAAACATGGGCCAAGCTTACCCCACACACTACAGATCTGTGATTAAAGACACGGACCCCTTTTCACCACCACTCCAGCCGCAATGCTCCTCAGTCCTGGGCTACAGCCCATTCTAATGTTCCCCCCACAGCATTCTCAGTACAGTAACTCCTCCCTTAACGTTGTCCCAGTTAACGTTGTTTCGTTATTAGGTTGCTGATCTATTAGAGAGCATACTCGTTTAAAGTCACGCAATCTTCTGTTAGAAGGTTGTTTGGCTCTCCCCGCTCCGCCCGCTCAGTGCTCCTGCTGGGGAGCGGGATCGGCACGTGGGGGCTTACCCCACTTCGCCCACCTAGCATTCCAGTGGGGGAGCGGGCAAGCTCCTGACCCCGCTCCCCGGCAGGAACGCCGGGCGGGCAGAGCAGGGCAAGCCCCCATGCCCCGACCCCGCTACGCCCCTGCCTCAACCAAGCTTCACAATCATCACTGGTGAGTACAGTATTAAATTGTTTGTATAACATTATTTAAAACTTATACTATATATGTATATAATGTCTTTTGTCTGGCGAAAAAAAATTCCCTCTTTCTATGCCACAAAGCAATGCCAACGTGCCTCAATCCACCAGCCCCCAGTCTTGGGCCTCCTGGACCAGAGTTTTTAACTAACTTGTATTTGCTTTGCTGGTTTTGTGGCTAGGAAGCATTATGAATTCCTACCTGAGATGGACTCAAGCCAGGAAATATGGATCTAGCTGGATTTCAAACACTTCAAAGTTTGGGTGTGTTTGGATGCAGGGTTATGGCTCCGCCATTAAAAATTCCGATCCAGAGTGGATTCGGATTTTGAATATCCTTTAAAATTCCCAGGAGCGTTTGAATTTTGGGGTTTGGTTCTGACCCATCTCAAATGGCTGCACAAAACTTGCTAGCTTAGAAATTAAATTTCCCATTGGCAAGACTCTGATTTGGAAAGAAAAGAAGATGTTTGTCCCTAAATAGTCAAAGCAGTGCACAGAGATTTAGCTGTGCGACTCCCATGAAAGCCAGTGGGAATTACACAGTCAAATCCCTAGGTTGTGTTTTGAATATGCTATGGTGAACATCTGGAGGACTATCCTCCACAGACTAACATTTTTAGGCTCCCTCTGAGCCCAGCCCACAAGATCCCAGGGAAACACCATGACAGCTTGGGAGCAAGAAAAGAGAGAGAGAGATCTGTATAAAATAATGACAGCAAAAGCAAACCAGTGTATCTTTATTATATGCCTGCAAACACAATTACAGCAGCGAGCATGTGAAAATGAAAAACGTGAGAGAGGCCAAGAACAACAGCAGACCCTGCACATGTGCAAAAGGATGGGACCGTTCTGGAGAGACTGATACAAGCCATTAATATTCCATGAGCATATGGATTCTTCGCTCCCTAATAGAAATGTTAAGATCTCAGAATTGTGAATCATTCAGTCTAGTTCTGCTTTATACAGGCGTTTGCTGCTCGCAGAAAAAGAAAGGAAACGTTTGGTGCCAGGTAGTGTTATTTCCTTTAGTAAAGTATCAAGAAATTTAAAAAGTGGCATACCCAGTTTAAGGCTCAGGCCAAATTTTGTGCCCTAAGCACTGAAGAATGAATTGGTGGAGCATGTAGATGGGCTTATGGGCACGGATTCCTTCCTTCTTCTCTGCCCCATCCATCTATCCCCCTCTTCCTCAACAGGTCCCCCTCCCTATAGGTGCCATTCGTCTTCCAAAGCGGATTCCCTGTTTCTGTGCAATAATCTCTGCTCAGTCGTCAACCGTGTTCCAGAACTCTTCAAGAGGTGTGAAAGATTCTGGGCAACATCCAGGAATTCGGGAAACCTGCTGTGCACAGCTGAGCACAGACAGGGCCCCTTCTAGTACACAAGTTGTACTCCTGGCACAACATCAGTATATGCATTGCAGATGGGCAGCGAGGCTCAGGTGGGAGAATGTCCCTCCTGGCCTGCCAGAGGACAATGGTGTTTATATTTTAAAACTAATAGACAAATGGTGGTGATTGGAGGGTTAGTGCTGAGTCTTGAACTTCCCTGAATACAGAAATGCTAGATGATAGAGAGAGCGGTTCCTAGCAGGTAGCATGAAAGAGTTATGAGCTTGGAGTATCAAAATATCACCCCCACATCCCAGGCTTTTCTTCTCTGTCTGTTGCATCGATCTGCTGCCACTGGTGTATGTTTTTTGTTCCTGAAATTAGCCATTATGACACAGCCGAGGCCATGAGAGGACCACAGTGCTGCTGCTGTGAGAAGTCTCTCAATGGTCGTTCTGAAATGCTGGTGGCCTGTCTGTGTGTTGTAGGGTTGTATTCCACACCAGCTCGGCACAAGCCGGCACAGAGAGAGGATTCGGGGCTTGCTGGAGAAGGGCTATCAAACCCATAGCTAACTGGACCCAGCACCCCCCACAACACCTCTATCTGCAAGGGCTTTGTGCAGGGCAGGGAGTGAGTTTGCACCGTAGCGACTGATGGCACAATACCAACGAGCAAGGAGGGCTCCATCTGGAATGTTCTGTTAAGAGTTTAGGCTTAAAATGGTTCCAGTACTTTTCATTTATTTATAATCATTCAGTTGGATGGCTCCTGTTTTATCCTAGATTCCAAGGCCAGAAGGGACCATTGTGATCACCTAGTCTGACCTCCTGTAGAACACAGGCCATCAAGTTCCCCCCAAATAATTCCTAGAGCAGAGCTTTTAGATAAGCATCCAGTCTTGATTTAAAAATGGCCACTGATGGAGAATCTATCACAGCCTGTGGTAAATTGCTCTAATGGTTAATTACCTTCACTGATAAAAATTTTAGATTACACAGTCTGTAATCCCAGAATCTAATGAGTGAGGTGGCAATATGCCCATGAATATGGGTATTTTTGTAACTATATGATAAAGCCAGGGAACGGCAACCTTTGGCCCGCGGCCCGCCAGGGTAAGCCCCCTGGTGGGCCGGGCCGGTTTGTTTACCTGCCGCGTCCTCAGGTTCGGCCGATCGCAGCTCCCACTGGCCGTGTTTCGCTGCTCCAGGCCAATGGGGGCTGCGGGAAGTGGTGCAGGCCGAGGGATGTGCTGGCTGCCCTTCCCGCAGCCCCCATTGGCCTGGAGAGGCAAACCGCGGCCAGTGGGAGCCGCAATCGGCTGAACCTGCGGACGCGGAAGGTAAACAAACCGGCCCAGCCCTGGCGGGCCGCGTGCCAAAGGTTGCTGATCCCTGGATTAAGCGATGGCTTGCTAGCCTCTTGATGCTGAAGTCCTGTTAACCCACAGGACAGATACAGCATGGGAAGGGTCCATGTAGGCTTCCCACCAAGGAGGGATTGGTGGAATTACAGGCTCTTCTACCCATTCACCTCTAGGTCTCTCTGCTGAGACTGACATCGCAATCTGATAACATCTCACGATATAGGCAACTCACTGCTAGCAATTAGACTGAGTTGGCCAGCATGTTACCTGTGGGCTCCCAAACAGCTATCAGATGGTAACAACTTTTGACCACTGCCAGTCTTGTTGGATGATGAAAGATTGCATCCTAGATAGCAATCTCCTGAGTCGCCCTGTCCTTCGGTGGCTCTGGTCTGCCTGTCTTTTTTCCTGTACACTCCACTTATGGTTCCATGGGAAATGAGCGAGGTGACAACAGGCCAGCCCCTGGACAGCAGCCAGCCACTTCACTCACCCTCAGCAGTGGGTTCTGACTGGCAAGATGGCAATGTCTAATCAGTAACAGCACCAGGACTGGGAGAGCCTGGAGACTAAGGTAACTCAAATTAAGTCAGCTAAATGCACTTAACTATGCATTTAATTTAAATGCAACAGGGTAGCTGTTACAACCTAATAACATCTCAGGACGATGAGGTAGGGAAGTCTGCATAATCCATTCCTAGTCTGCTGACCCACAAGAATATAGCTACTGAGCTTTCAGCCTGAAATCATGGGGGTTTTCCCCTCCCTCGCTAACAGTCTTTTGAGCATAGCTGTGGTTTAAGCATCCATTACTTCCTTTTGTACTTCATTAAATACATTAATCATCCTCTGAACAAAGAAATTTCTCCTGAGCTCCCTACAGGCCAGACCTCCTCCTTGGCTGCAGCATATCTCAGCAGCCCAGCCCTTGTTACAGTGACAACAATACTTTCTAATAGGTGCTTCCGTTTCCTCTGCTGGTTCTGTTTCCCCCAACTGGTACCATGCACTGTACAGAGGGACTAAAACCTCTGTCCATGCCCATGCCTAAGCCCTCTCCTTTGTGGGGTGCTCCTGTTTAAGGCCTAATCCACATGGCTGTCACCTTTAGACCAGACTTTCACTACATGACATTTTATTGGCGTCCCCGTGCAGGCAGTGTTCCTCCCTAGTGGTAGCTGCTCCACTAATGCAATACCTGCAGGTTTCCATGCCTTGTGGCCAGGGGCCGCGTGTTGGGACTACGTGAGGGTGGAGCCTTTGGATCCATTGCATTATTTGTGGGGTGGTGTTTCTAGATTAGTTTATGCCTCTTCTCACTCAAAGGGTGGGGTGTAGCCATGGCCTCGAAATAAAGGACTGAGAGCAGGGACTGAAGGAGGGGGGTCGGGGGCAGCAATGCTCCTGGGACAGGAGGGGGGCGTAGTCCTCAAATGGATTCTGAGGGCTTGTTGAGGGCAACACTATGCGGGTGAAGAGAGGCCGGAGAGCAAGTCGTTGTACCCAGAGTTCCCTGCCGGTGGCATCACTAGAACACAGGGGCAGAATGGTAACTCTGGGGGTGTTATGGGGTACCAAGTCTGGAGTTCCGTTGCATTTATTATGTGGTGGGGGGGGCGGGGTCTGAGCCCAGCCCCAGGCTTGGCAGGCTCCCCTCCCTACACCTAGAGATCGTGGGGGAATTGCCTCCGTGCCGATGTTTGGCTCCCGTGGTGCCTGTTGCTCCCTTGAGCAGCATTCCGAACCCTGCGGGAGGAAGTCAACTACTGCAGGAACTCATGCTGGCTTGCTCCGGAGGAGAGGATCCAGCAGAACCTGGCTGGACCCTTCACCTCTTCCCGGCCCCGCCAAACCCAGCAACCTACAGCACCAGGTGGTAAGGGAGGAGAGGGATTATGGGCCTGATGCAAAGCATGTTGAAGTCAGATCTTTCCATTGGCTACAGTGGGCTGTGGATCAGGCCTGAAGGCATCGCAGTCAAAAAATTCCCAACACAGCTATAACCACTGCAACCAGTCCCTCCATTTTTGCTGCCCTTCCTCCTTTCTTAGCACTACCCCATCTCTCTTAGCATTTCTTCCTATCTTCTCCTCCTCAGCCATAGAATGCCACTGTCTTCCATGCATTACTGCCTCCTGGATCTCTTCTGAATTCTCATCTCCCACCAATCCCACCTGGTTTTTTGCTGCTCTCCTGTCAGGGTGCTGACACAGTCCAGAAGAGCTCCACTCCCACCCATTCATGCGAGCAAAGCCTTCTGCGGTATGTTAGTGCTGCTTGGATGCAAAACAAACTGGCTCAGGAGCTCTGGGGACATCAGCTGTGCTGGCAGGTAGCAGGAAAACCACAGCTGAATACTATGCTTATATATATTGCTCAATGAAATGTTACCCAAGTAAAGAAGGGCAAACTAAAGTTCCTTGCATACTGCATCTAAGAAACTGAAAGAGTTTTGCGGGTCTAACAGCAGTCCCTGAAGCCCGTGACCTCTCATCACCTTTCTACTCTGTCTCCATTACCACAATTCCAGGACCTCTGTTATTTAGTCAAAGCCAAGATTTTTTTTTATAGCCACATAAGACCCCTGCCATCAGCTGACCATTACTTACCAACCTCAGACATCAGTCTTGTTTGTACTACGCTACTTTGTCTGCAAAACTAGAAAAAGCCCCTCTCGCTGAAGCCCGAGCATGGTAATTTGCATCTGTTCCTTGTTGCCTCTCGCTGTCACTTTCTCAAAGAGATCAGTCCGGGTTATGAAGCATAAGCACATCTCTTTTCTGTAGCCCTGGAGCTGGGTGAGGCAAGGGTTGAAGTGTGAACAGTTTTTGGGGCGGGGCGGGGGAGGGGTAGAAGTTACTGAGGAAAAAATAAGAACATTTTTTAAAAAGTGCACTGGAGGGATTGATTGGGTACGGCTATTACAGAGCAGTGAAAGGAAATCAACTAGAGTGTTATTGGGCAGGCGAACGGCTGATTGGGTCAGCATATGACCAAGGGACAGTTACAGTATACATGATGTTAACAGCGATACGTATTATTTGGACATATGCTGTGTGGAGAAGATGCTGGATTGCTAGTGGACAGATTTTCTGATACCCTGCTCATGCTGAGGAACACTTTAAAGGCCCACTTGCTTTCCTTGCCTACTCATTGTGAGCCACTCTGGCCCCAAGCAAATGCAAGTGTCTTTCTGAGATGAGAAGACAAAGCTACCTCTGTTCCAAGTGATGATGTTAAAATAAAATAATTCTTATCTGTGTTACTAAAGTAACACCTTAATTCCAGCTGGGAGGATTTTAAAGATTCTAATTCACTTTTTACACATAAGGGTCTCATTTTCTTTTGTTTTTTGGCATATCACTCAAATTGGACATTGCAACTAGGTTAAGACTAGTTTCATTTTTGGCTTCTCCTATCTTGATTTTAGTAAAGCTTTTGACAAAGTCTCACATGACATTCTCATAACCAAACTAGGGAAATGTGGTCTAGTTGAATTTAGTATAACCGTGGGACCACAACTGGTTGAAAGACCATACTCAACGAATAGTTATCAATGGTTCTCTGTCAAACCGGGAAGGTGTATCTAATGGAGTGCCACAGGGGTCAGTCCTGGGTCTGGTACTAGTCTATATTTTCATTAATGACGTGGATAATGGAATTGAGCGTATGCTTATGAAATTTGCAGATGGTACCAAGCTGAAAGGGGTTGCGAGCACTTTGGCGGACAGGGTTAGAATTCAAAACAACCTTAATACATTTTAAAAAAATTGGTCTGAATTCAACTAGATGAAATTCAATGAAGACAACTGCAAAGTACTTCACTTAAGAAGGAAAAATCAAATGTACAACTACAAAATGGGGAATAACTGGCTAGGTGGTCGAACTTCTGAAAAGGATCTAGGGATTATAGTGGATCACAAATTGATTCAACAATGTGATGCAGTTGCAAAAAGGCTGATATCACTCTGAGGTGTATTAACAGGAGTGTTGTAAGTAAGACATGGGAGGTAATTGTCCTGCTCTACGTGGCACTGGGGAGGCCTCACCTGGAGTACTGTGTCTAGTTTTGATTTCCACACTTTAGGAAAGATGTGGACAAATTGGAGAGAGTCCAGAGGAGAGCAACAAAATGATAAAAGGTTTAGAAAACCAGACCTATGAGGGAAGGTTAAAAAAAACTGGCATGTTTAGTCTTGAGAAAAGACGACTGAGCGGGGACCTGATAACAGTCTTCAAATATGTGAAGGGCTGTTCTAAAGAGGATGGGGATCGACTGTTCTCCATGTCCACTGATGGTAGGACAAGAAGTAATGGGCTTAATCTGCAGCAAGGGAGATTTAGATTAGTTATTAGGAAAAAACTTTCTAACTATAAGGGTAGTTAAGCTCTAGAATAGGCTCCCAAGGGAGGCTGTGGAATCCCCATTGCTGAAGGTTTTTAGAACAGGTTGGACAAACACCTGTCAGGGATGGTCTAGGTTTACTTGGTCCTGCCTCAGCGCTGGGAGCTGGACTTGGTGGCTGGCGAGGTTTCTTCCAGCCCTACATTGCTATGAGTCTATGCACTAGCACAGTGCTGTTGCGTTTGAATCTCCAGCCCTAAAAGGGAAAATATATATTTAAAAATAATTATTTCTATTGGATTTGAGCAGAAAAAAAACTCATTATGACTCTCTTCGTAATATCCTCATTAGGATTTCAACACACAGAGAGAGCTTTTTAATATACCAAATGCAACATCTAGGCCTCAATTGTTCAGTTGTGTCTCTTTTATAGATCATTTCAGATAGAGAAGGGGGTGAGCAAAGAGTGGAAAGTGATCAGCACACAGAGGACGTAACTGCACCACTGCTTACTCTTTCTGAAATCCCCTCTATAAATGCTGCCTGGCCACCTTTTACCCATGCAAGACTTGTCCCGTTTTTGTCACTAATTAATGTCTGGGATCCATCCCAGGAGACAGGTTAGATTTGCAGGTGTGAAATTCCCCCTGTTCCTACTATGATTCTTCTGAATCATGGCTGTCACATTAGCTTTTCTCCATGGCCCTGGCACCTCTCCTAGTGCCCGCGAGGAAAACCAACACCGTCATTCAGAGAATAAATATCCTCCCGTCCTCTGATAAAAGAAAACAAACAAACCTGACTCTATGAACCCTATTCACTGAGGTTTAACACTATGTAACAGACAGAGTAGTGTCATGTCTGCCAAACGGCAATCTGGTATTGTCCATACCGCCTACAGATTATTCCAGATGAGATTCCAACAGGGATTCTCCCAGTCTGCTGGTGTTCAGACACTTTAGTGACAGAGGCCATCTAAGCATATAGATAGATTAGACTAGGGGTAGGCAACCTATGGCACCAAAGGTGGCACGCGAGCTGATTTTCAGTGGCACTCACACTGCCCGGGTCCTGGCCACCGGTCCGGGGGGCTCTGCATTTTAATTTATTTTTAAATGAAGCTTCTTAAACATTTTAAAAACCTTATTTACTTTACATACAACAATAGTTTAGTTATATATTATAGACTTACAGAAAGAGACCTTCTAAAAACGTTAAAATGTATGACTGGCGCGCGAAACCTTAAATCAGAGTGAATAAATGAAGACTCGGCACACCACTTCTGAAAGGTTGCCGACCCCTGGATTAGACAAAGACTATACTAGACATGTCAAATGTCTTCCCCCTACTGGCGGTAGCAGTCATAAAAGCAAATTTCTCTGTGCATGTCTTCTGAGCTTCCTCTCCTTTTGGGAGCAGCACAAGGGACCAGATCCCATCCTTGTTGCTAATTGCTGGCCAGACACCAGCACAAGCTCAGTCAACTAGCAGTCACCCAGCTGGTAGGCATATCCTGCATCTTCCCCCAGCAGAGGTCCCAGCTCAGGATTTTGTGGGCAGAAGCAACATGATAGTATCACGCTCACGGGAGCTGGACGGCAGCTGCTTTTTAGCAGATCTAGAAGGCGTTTAAGCTGTCTCTCTTCTGGAAGTCACTCTTTGCAGATCTTTGGCAGACTTCACCCCCTTCAGCCCTTACCTACCCTATTTATGCGTGGATTTGACTGTATGGTGGTAACATCTCATTGGCTTTTAATCAATATAAAACCGATCCCACAGGGTGTCGAGAACCCTCAACACCCATTGACTTAAATGTGAGTTGACAATGCTCCATTGTTCACAGAAGACACCTGGCTACATCTTATTATACAATCTAAAGAGAGGCATTTACTCGCCGCAGCTATTGCATTAAGTCAATGTCATTTGATCATTAAATAGGTATTTCTGCTGGTTTAGATCGTGTTAAGTAGGCATATCTATCACTGCAGAAGTACGCTGTTTACATTATTTGTATAGCACTACTCAACCCCCGCCACCCCTACACCACCGCAAAATTTACATAGTATCCTAGGACAGGCCTCTCCGGGATTGAGGAAGTTTAATTACAAAACTGCATTTTAATTGATTGCTGCCGGAATAATTACAAGCAGCACCATTCCGAGCAATGGCGACCACTCTGTTTGTCAACAAAAAGGGATTTTTAATTCAACATACAATAATTGTTTAATTAAATCACATTTAGATCCTCATTTGAGAACATTAAAATGTGTGTCTTACTTCCTGCCTCTAAAAGGGTAATTTGAGAGATGAAGAGCAAGGTACAGAAGCACTGTATGCACATGGGTGTCTCAAGCAAACAAACAAAATCATTCGTGTGTAGTTAGTCCTTTATATATTATTATTGCTATCAAATTATCTTGGCATTCTAGGTAAGAACCTAATCAAATAATGAGAGATCAGGACAGATCTCTTCTTAATTGGTTCTGCTATGTAGTTTTACAACACAAACCCATTCCTCTTGTTTTCATTTTCTAAAGTATCACTGATTTTATTTAATAGTATTATTAGTCTAATAGCAGTACCCATTCAGGATCACCCAATCAGCGATGTGCACTGTACACACACAGATGGAGAATGATATCACAAAGTATTATGGTCTGGATTTTCAGCCTTCAGCCTTCACGCACATGCAGCTGAAATTTCATGCACTTTGCATGTGCAAATACCTGCATGCCATGCCACGAATGCTAATGCTTGTGTCCATCCTTTAAATTGCCCGGTACCTAGGCACACACAAAGGCTAACCTTTGCACCAACAAAAACCCATTGGCTCCAGTGGGTTATAGGGGTGCAAATGCTAATACTTTTCAGTAGGTGGTTTTACTTGCAAGTGGTGGTGTGCATGAGTGATGGCCACCATCCTTGAATGAAACATTAGGGATTGAACCATGCACCTCCAGGGCAAAAAGCACAAGCTACAAGCCATTGCTCAGTAATGTGGGGCTGTAACAGCTCATATCCTTGGTACAGGGGAGATCTGTAACACACACTCACCAGTAGGTTACTCATGCATCAATGGAGACCTAGTAGAAGCCTAGCTGAAAACTGACCTTCAGTAGGGGCAGGCTCAGTACGAACCTCTTGTACACAACTCTGTCATTGCCCTTGATCCCTGACTACAATACTTGTGTTCAGCCTGGTCCTCCATTTGGCTATGCAGTTATAGCTCAGTCCTAAGCTGCAGCACTCTGCATTTCCAGGAGCTGGCATTTCACACAATTCTACCAATACCTCTCAGGTCTGAGCTGCAGCAGCTCCTGCTGAGCGGACACGGACCGTCAGTCCCAACACAAAGTACGTGGTGGGTTTTGTGATGCAGACAAAGCTCACTGGAGACCACAACATTCATTTCCAAGTATGACCCCAGCCAGAATCTGCGCTCGGGTCTCTGAAGGTGACTGGAAAGTTCTATATCACCTTTTGGGCCACTGAATTCCAGTACAAACCCTGCTGCTATATAATGTCACGATTTTGCCCTTTATACTAACCTCTCGCTGGAATAGACTTCTGTTGTTGGGTGGGCTGTAACATTAGTACTCTCCCAAAATAACAGTCTCTCTGATAAAAGATGTACAAATACAGCTGCTGCCATCTGAGCTGTAGGATAGCTCCTTTAACTAATGACAGTGGTTGGTCCCACATTCTCCCTGTAAACCAGCCATGTGGGGGCTATGTAACACACACTGACCCAAACACAAAGCCAATACATTACCCTATGTCTTGTGGGTCAGAGTTAAGATGGTTATTAGAATGTGCCCAGTGAATTTTCACATGCAAGCATGGTTATTAACCACATGCATGAAATGAGAGGTTATTGGATATTAATGTAAATTACGGTCACTGGTTATTTTCATACTTCCATAAGGCTTAGAGGATTTTTTTTTAAATGTCATGTTCTTCTTACAGGGTTAGGATAAGGGGGTTAAAGTTCTTACAATACATACCTTTAAGTTAACCAATGTCTTTGAGTTGGAATATTCAATATTGCTCTGTAACAGCATAAATGTCAAGCTCAGATGCATCAGAAATCACAAGATTATTGCTGTGCTGTATCGCCGCTGACTGATGGCCTGGCAACCAGTTGCAGCAGACTGATATATTCCACCTGGTTTATTGCCTTTAGGGACAGTAGCTCATAATTGTCAATCCAACATCCTCACTGATGTGCAGGTTCTGTGCATCAATACTGGTTTCATATCCCTGTTACCTGCCACATCACGGGGGCTGACTGGTTACATCCTGTAGCGTGAATTCACCAATTGTGATACCAGAGCTTATCCATCCTTATTGGGTAAACAGTTATGTGGCAGGCAGAGTAGACAGTGCCACAAACGGTGGATGAAATGCATTTTGCAAGCTGGCCTCTTGCACCAGGCCCTCATGCTGCTACCTTGATAGTGCCTCACATGCTGCCTAGCTCGGCTTCGTACTTCCGCAGTGACCGCTGGCTCTTAATACTTATTTTGCATTTAGAATTGCCACGAGGACACTGGTGACGGTGGCAGACCGGAGTCTAGCATGAGGCAGGGCTGCAGGCATCTGATCTATTAGTTTACTCAGGTCCCATGCTAGACTCCTTGGTCCATGAAGCACCATAGACAGAGCATTTGGAGATGCAGGTAATTCAAGTTAGAGAAACAGTGGCATCTTCTGTATCTCCATGGGAACAAACAATCTGTATCTTTAGTTGGTAACATGTATATTATCTTCTAAAACTGATAGGTCCACCAAGCACTTAGGGATTTTATTCACCACAAATAAAGGGATCTTTGCTCTTCCACCCTGCAGATGTCTAGGCTTGGCACTCAGGAGGGGAATTCACCAAGAGATCACAGCCTACTTTCAGGCTAGATGACTGGATTAACAAATGCTGCTTTCCATAGCCTTGGAGAACAGACTTTGGGAAGTTTTTAATTAAAAAAAAAAAATTGAGACTAAATGAAGTTGGATTGCGTGGAGCGCTTTGTCTGTCTGATCTAGGACAACGTGTCCTACATAAAACTTAAATATAACATCCAGCCAGTGAAGCTTTCCACCTCTTTGGGGGGCCAGCTCGCTTTCATTTAACCTTCGTCAGCCCACATCCCCCTGTGTACTAATGATACAGGGTTTCCTAAGCGTCAATAGCCTCATGGTCCTGCTGTCATCACTAATGGCTGTGGAGTAAACACAGTCATCAGGGACAGATGTACAGAGGGAGGAGGACTGAAGATCAGACACAGTATTCTGTGAGACAGTCCTGCACCTGAGATCAGATTCCACTGGTCCTGCTTAGCTACCTGCTACCAGATCAGGAATGGACAAGTCCAAACGCAGCCCATAATCCTCTCCTGGGTAGGTCGTATCCCCCTTTGACAAATATCAGAGGGATCTGTCTTTTTCTTATACTTTGGCAACGCTTGTTTAGCTTGTTCTGCCAATAAAGTCTCATTGAATTGACCTGAAATAGTTTTTTTCTGGCTTGATGGAAGCCTACCAGTTGGCTCAGAGAGGACTATTAAGGAAAATAAAAAATCTTTACAGTAGCCATTAGCTACTACAGTGAAAAAGTGGCCAAATTATTACCCCTCTCTCTTTTTTTTAGCGCTGTCTGAAGAATTCCAGGATTTCAAATCCCTCTGTTTGCAGACCTCACAACAGAAACACGTAACCCTCCTTCCTCCAGAGAAACACTTTGTTAATTCTTCCGCTTGTACATATTGGGTTATTTTTCCAAGAGAACATTTTTTCCCCCCTGTGCATTTCTTAGCAGAGGAGAACAGTTTGTATCCATATCAATCTGGCTAGCCACATGACTAAACTGCAGAGAGGGTGTTTCAGTGAATCAAAAGGATACTACAAACGTTAGCCAATAACAATGCACCAGGAACCACAAAAAGAAGGCTTTCTTATATCCCTCCAGTCCCTACTGCCAGTCCTTAAATACACACACGGATTGAAAGCGATGAGTATAACACTGGATCAAATGAAAGAATTCTTTGTGCATCAAGTCACAACAGGCTCTAGTCTCTCTAACAAAGCACAGGGCTGCACAATACAAAGAGGTGAGCCCTGCAGTATTCCCATTTTGAACTGCGGGGTTTTTTTTCCCCATTCCTTTTGTTACTGCTAATCCTGATATTACCTGGCGATACATTCTTTTTGCTCCCGACCACCCCACATAACGAGAAGCCGTCCAATAGGCTGCGTTCTTTAGTAACATGCAGCTAAGCCATATTCATGGTTCTGCTGTGATAGTTCTGCTGTGGTAGCTCTCAGAAACACTTTAATGGCACTTATAATTCCAGCAGAATTTGAAACCAGACCTCTCCCCTTTCTCTCATTATTGGGCATGTCCCTTGTTTTAAATCCAGCCTCTGTTTGCATCTAGCAACCTTTTTACAGCTGTCTGTTACTTCCACCAGAAATGCTGCCTGGCTAACCTGAGGCTAGAGAAAGAGGTGTTCTATTAAGTAACCCATTCCACGCCCAGAAGTGGGGTCTGTGTCACATCAGGGCTATGACAAACATGGGAGCGAGAACTGAAATGAAACCCCAACATGAAAAGTGTGGGAGAGATTAAGAAACAGAGAGTAACTGCAAGGTTTTTACATAGCGCTTTAAAATAATCAACAGAGAAAATATAAGACATCTCGTGAACAACTGCAGAGATACCTAATGCCCAAGTCCCGAAACAAACCAAACAGAATCAGAAATTCTCTTGTACAGAGTTTCTTTACATGGAGCTGATGGAGGATTTCAAGTTGGGAGCAAGAGCCCCTCTACATACGTCCCTCATTTCAGATGAAAAACCAGCCAGGATGAAAGCCACAAAAAAGAGAGAGTACGGAAAGCCATTACTTACAGGTGTATGTCATTTCAAAGCTGTCGCTAATATTCACAATGTCAATCTGGGGAAGCAGTTTAGGGGGTTCTGTGAGCTGAGACAATGCAAACCTAAAAGCCGCATGTTCCTGGGACTGCTGATTAGGAAATAATCCCCCTAGAGAGAAAAAACAAAACAAAGCAAAGGTCTTAAATGCATCCACATTGCAAGGCTCGTTTGTTACAACCAGTCTTTTGACAGGAAGCTACTGCTCCCCAGCTCAACGAATGCTACTCGCGTGTGGCTAGACTCCATAACTCCCCAGTACGGCGAGAAACAAGGGGATATGTGCTTAGGCATCTTTTGTAGCGGGTACCTTATGTCAGACATGTATCAAAAATATGCCAGCTCACACATTTCCCTTGGCCTGGCAGTGGCTAGGATGGGATTGAGCCAATTGATTTGGGGTAAGTGTCCTGCATAACGGTAAGGGACAAGAACTGAAGTGCTGCCAGGATATCCTTCTGAGGGAGAACAGCCTCTCTCTACCCCCCTGGAACCAGTGGAGAAAGCACCTCATGCAGCTCACCCATCTGTAGGCCCGCATTTGATTCTGCCCCCCCGACTCACCACAAACAGCCCAATGGATTCAAATGCGCTACTCTACTCAAGGAGTAAAGTGCTAATCGGAAGGGATAAGGCTGGCAGAATCAGACCCGGAATGAATCATAATTGGTGGCTGGGGACTGAGGGAAGAGAAACTCCTCAGACGGTTGTTGTAAAGGTGGAGAATTAAGCCTTCTTGACAGGCCACCTGCTGCTAAGCAGGGATGAAGTTTGCTGCACTGAGAAGACCAGCATTTTGTTTTACAGGTGACAACAGACAAAGCCTGCAAGACCAGTCAAAAATCTGACCATGAAGGGGTTTGCCCACTGAGATGATTGCCAGTATCCCAGGCAAGCCCTGGAATTATAGTATAGTATAGCAAATCGGATAGGACTTGCCAGTCTGGATCCATCTAGCCCAGCATCCTCTCTCTGACAGTGGCCAGCACCAGCTGCCTCAGGGGAAGTTGTAAGAGACCTTGTAGTAGGCATTGATGGGATAACCTGATCCCAGGGAAAGTTTGCTTCTGACTCCCAATATTTAGAGGTCAGTTTATGCTCCAGAGCATGAGGGTTTAGATTCCTTCCAAACTCTTATTTTAATATTTACTGTTATACAGCTGGGCTTTCTTGCTGTCCTTAGAAATGTAAAAGGGACTCTTATTATCCTTATTTACAAGTCAGGAAACGAAGCACAGAGAGATATAGTGACTAATGGAATGAAAAGAAAAAGGTCTATTGATTAATTACAACTTTCCCGAGCAGACTGCTTGGAAAATCAGCAAGGAACCAGCAGCGCAGAGAACTGCCCATTGGAGGAAAGGCACTTTGCACATTTTCAACACAGATTATATCTCCTACTAGTGTGGAGGGGGCATTTGCGCACCAAAAAAAAAAAATCATGCCTAAGTGTTGCTGCCAAAGGAAAACCAACCCACCAGTATGCATCCATCCATCTTTTTTTTTAATGGGAAAAAAGCTTGAGATGTCGAATAAATCCTGAGTCGGGGGCGAGTGGCTGGGAGGGGAGGTGAAGGGGAAAGCACAGCAGCATAAACAGCAATAAATGCACCAGTTGTGCAGCTGGACTAACCTGGAGTTGCTTTAACTCCCTGGCTTAGCAAACGGTTGGCATTACAAAGAGAGGGGTGATGGAAAGGGACCTATGCACAAGGGAGAGAGAGGAGCAGAGATGTGGTACCCAATTGCATCTAATAAAATAATAATAAATAATAATAAGGTGGGGGAGGGATGAGAGAAGCTGTGAAATTATAGAATGGGGGCGGGCAAGAGACAAAGACATGGGGAATTGCCAGTACTAAAGGAAAGCAAGTGGAATGTAATGAAAACAGATTTGAATGTAACATCCTCCTAGACTAGCTCTGGCCTTATTCTTTCACAACAAACAACAACAACCACCGAGATGGTCTAGTGTTGTTTCCTTCGCCAGGTACTCCACCTCCAGACATGAGAAACCTGGCCAAAAATAAAATGCAATAGGTGCTTTTTTAACTACCCCGCTCCCCGTCCCTTCCCCCCCTCCCCACATGCAGAGCACCAGCCCTGGTATTTTCCTTAGCAAACAAACAAACAGGTTTTTTTTTTGCTTCCTCCATTTCCGAGGCACTTTTGGGTGCAGGCACTGATTTCCCCCCCCCCGGAAGAATTGATACATCCCTGCTATTATGATCCCTTCGGCAGCCTACACAGCTCTAGCCACATCAAAATCCACCCTGCATATCACCCCGATACACATTCTTTCTTTGCAAGCGAAGGGAACGAATTGGTCAGATTCCCCCCACTGCTTGCCAGGGAAAGTCGCTCACAAATAGACCCACAGCTCCGAAGCATCTCAAACTCACCTATCTGGATATTGTTGGGGAAATTGGCCCCTAACACCGTCCCTAGGAAACTGGTGCAGAAGAAGGCAAAAATGTGCTGCATATTCCCTTTTGCATTGGCGAAAAAGAACCTCAGTTCCAAGCATAGATTTGTTTTTTTCCCCCCTCTAGTCTCTTTCTCTCTCTCTCTCTCTCTCTCTCTCTCCTCCCTTCTGCTATGCCTTCTGTATTGTGCAGCTCTTTCTCTTGGAATCCAGCGTTTAGACTGCTGCCTTAACACCAACTGACAGCAGGATTAACTGAGCACTGAGAGAAAGAAAGAGAAACCCTTCCTCATCCCCCCTCCGCACGCGCACACACACACACACACACTGTGCCCTTCTCTCATGCTAATTTCCCTCTCCTAGTTGGAGCTCAACAGCTGGGCTAAAGCCTTTCCCCACCCCCATTTCAGTCTCTTCCTCTGGGGTCCCCTGCATTGTCCGTTGAGGGCAATTCACACAATGTTTCCCTAAATTAACCTTCCTCCCCCGCATTTTGGCACCGGGGATAAAGAACGTGCAAATCAGTCTGTGGCAAACTCCCACAGAGAAAGGTCTCAACTCTACCGTCTTAGATCGATAGCTTTTTGAGCTGGGTGACTTGGCCCTTGGGGTCCAGATCTAATCGCTACACACCAGTCACTACAGCCCAGTTCCTTAACACAATAGAGGGGGACGTACCCTGGAAATCTCCCTTGAGGGGAAAAAAATAATGTCAGAGTAACAGGCAGAAGACATGCCTGAGGATGAAAAGAAGGTTCTCTTGATCTTTCCTGCTGAGTTTCCAACACCCTTTCTCTGCCCATGGTTAACCTATTCTTCCCATTTCAGTGTGTGCTGATGCATTTTATTCCTGTGCTCATTGTGGAGGAATTCATGCTAGCACAGTCAGGTGGGCGTGCTGGAATAGCTAGGAGGATACCGTGGCCTGAGTTATTATATGAGTCGTTTTGCAGGGATTCTGTGGAAGGTTTCGGCTATTTTACCATTAACAGCTTTGCTTTTTTAACTTTGGTCCAGTTTTGGATTTAGAAACATTTAGGACAGGGGCATTTATTTTGTAAACACAAATCCATGTACCATCTAAAGGATCCAGCCAGGATCAGGTCCCCTTTGTGCCAGGGGCTGCACATACACTAGGTGAAAGGGGACGACTGCCTTGAGGAGTTAACAGACCAGATGGACAAAGAGTCGGAGGGGAAACAGGAACCAAGAGGGGAAGTAGCTAGTCCAGCAGATCAGTGCCAGAGCCAGAAATGGAACCCAGGTATCCTGAGTCCCAGCTCAGTACCCTAGTCCCAAGACCACACTGCCTTTTGCATTGCAATACTGCTTATCCGGTGTGGAACAAGAGTTAAATAAATTACCAGAAGACAGCTGGGTTCCCTTCCAGGTTAAGATCACAAGTCAAATTAGTTTGACCTTCTCTTCTGAAGAGATGGATGAGATTAAGGTGGGGAACATGTACATTGAATATCCAAGCTTCCAGAGAGGGAGATGTATTAGGGCTGGTCTACACTGAAAAGTTACATCAACATAGCTACATCTCACAAGGGTGTGAAAAATCCACACCCCTGACAACGTAGTGAAGCCGTCCTAACCCCCGATGTAGAGAGGGCAAGGAAGAATTCGTCCGTCGACCTAGCTACCGCCTCTTGGGGAGGTGGAGTACCTGCAGTGATGGGAGAAACCCTCCCAGCGCTGTAGTACATGTCTACGCTGACGTGCTGCAGCGGAGCACCTGCCGCTATGAGTTTTGAGTGTAGACATAACCTTGGATTGTGGAGCTGGTGGAAGCCCCATCATTTGGGACATAGCACTAGGAAATGCAGTGTAGGGAGCAGTGGTGCACTGGTATGGGAAGATGGACTGGATGATCTAATAGGCTTTTTCTATCTCCAGCTTCTGTAATAGGCCTTCTGTTGGAATTTGGTAAAGAATTAGCCTGTGATATAACCTCCTAGAAATATGGTCATGATATAAAGACAACTCACACCCATCCAGTGAAGGTGAAAGCCCTCTCCCAGTTCTTCAATACACGCACGTTAATGCTCTTGGGGTGGAGAACCAAGGCGCAGGTGAGGCATCGGAACAGAATGCAGGTAGGGCAGATGGCAGCTCCACAGACCCTCTGTGGCTGCTACCTCAGCTGGCTGGCTCTGTACAGCCCCTGAGTGATGGTTTATAGTCACCAATTCCTGTCCCTTGGGACCAGGGACCGTACCCTGAGCCTTCCACGGGCAGAGCCCCTTGAGTAGCGGTAGCTCCATACTTCTGCTGCAGGAGGGACCTCTGCAGGCCCTACTCTAATGGGCACATTTCCCCCTAAAAGAACAGAGTGCAACTTTAGTTTTCTCACACTCCAAGCATGCCACGGTGCTTTACAAAGCAATTGGTTCAAACCCTGGCAGTCCAATCACTCCATAGGCCAACATGGCAGCGACTAACTACTCAGCAAGTTCTCACACTTGGGTTAGGGCACAGGACCCTGTGCTAATGAGAAAGGGAATCTTGTTCAGGGCACAACAGATCATAATATCTCTTTGTGAGAAGAGTCCTGGGATCTTCCTCCTGGGCAGGGAAGGACAGCAGAATCGAACTGAACAGAACATTAATTGATCACTAAAAGCACAATCCTGTTATATGCTAAGCATGCTGGTCCCAGTCCAGCAAAGCACCTACACGGCTGTCTAACTGTAACCATGGGACTACTCTGCTGCTTTAACAGTTAAGCACCTGCTGCTTTTTTTTTTTTTAATATGGAGATATACCTATCTCATAGAGCTGGAAGGGACCCCGAAAGGTCATTGAGTCCAGCCCCCTGCCTTCACTAGCAGGACTAATTTTGCCCCAGATCCCTAAGTGGCCCCCTTAAGGATTGAACTCACAACCCTGGGTTTAGCAGGCTAATGCTCAAACCACTGAGCTATCCCTCCCCCAATGCTTTGCTGAATGAAGGCCAGTGTGCTTTGCATGATCAAGCCCCAGTATCCTCATCCTGCATCAGAATATGGTAGCATTGGTTCCTTCACCCATGCAGCATTCCACTGACCTCAGTAGGACTCTATATGTGGAAACAGGGGGATTGAATTTCAAGATTGGGACCTAAAAGGGCAGCTTCTGCCTCAGTGCAAGCAAGAAGAGTTCTCTCTAGAAACCCAAGTCTCTGCTTTATTTCTCCCCCAAGCCATCCGAGATGGAGGAAACATCTGATTACTCTGGCCAGAGTGAGGGCTCTTGCTCAACTGTTTGGTGGTGAGAAGCAGATGGACAAGGGGAGAGCCCACCCTGTTTGTCGCTGTTTGAGTTGCATATAACAAATTTACATCTGCAGTGTTTGGGTGGCACCTTAATCAGATTTCCATCTCTTTCTCCTGCACAGGTTAAGCACTGCTGCTCAGAAGCTAAACTAACATCCTGAAAGGTTTTACGGTTTTCTGCTTCCCACCCAAATCGTAATAGAAAATACCGTGTTTATAATCTGGAGAGAGGCACTGAGGGATAACCAATTGCCTAGAATGCTATAGGAGGAATGCTGCATGCTTTCAAAATGTCCTAGCACATGTTGTGGTAACAACAATAATATTAGTAGCAACCATAAGAATATACCAGAATAATTTGCATTTGCATTTATTAATTAATAATGTTGCATTTGTCCACAAAGCTCGTGAAGTCCTTTACAGGCTGGATATATAAGCTGCATGACACCAACCAGAAATTTGGCCAAATTATTTTAATATTGTATTGTTTTTCCTTTTCCATGCAGATAGCCATATTTTATCCAGAGTTCATTGTCACTAGGCTTGGAAGGGTTAGATTTTTGTCAGTAAATGTTGATAAACGTTGATTATGCTGTATACACAAGCCAACGAAAAAATAGTTCCATCAATATTGATAGAAATTTAGAGATAGACAAAGTAAAAACAATGCTGCTTGGGCACTTATTACGGTTTGTTTGAAAGATATTTACTTTGTACATTTTGACATACGATGTGTTTGTGTTTTAGCAGTTATAAAGCTTTAATTTTTTGAATCTCAAGCTCCACGGTCATTAAATAATTAATAGAATCAACGAATATCAGGGTTGGTAGGGACCTCAGGAGGTCATCTAGTCCAACCCCCTGCTCAAAGCAGGACCAATCCCCAACTAAATCATCCCAGCCAGGGCTCTGTCAAGCCTGACCTTAAAAACCTCTAAGGAAGGAGATTCCACCACCTCCCTAGGTAACCCATTCCAGTGCTAATTGTTGGAACCCTTCCCATTGTCTGACCACCAGAATTTCCCACAACTGTGAACATTTAAATTGATACAAATAAAAAATGCTTAAAATAAATATTGATATTATCCACTGAAATTATATTTAAAAAAAAATCAAATTCTGCCAAGCCTAATCATTACATGGCAGCTAGGAAGCAACTCTAGTTATAATGAAGACAATTTCAATGAACATCTCAGAGCAGTGGTACTCAACAGCTTTTGGCTAAGGGCCAGATTCCAGGCTTGGGAAACTGCTGAAATGCTTAATACAGTGATGGGCATGATAGATAAAGATAAAGGTAGACAGAGCTAGATCCACGAAGAAATGTCACATGCCAGAAAAAGAGGATTTTATCTATTTAAATAATTATTTAGATTTGTACAAACAAATAAGATGTGCTTATCCCTGCCTCGAGGCATCACTGGGAAAAAATGTTCAGTACAACCCTTATTTATTTCAAGATTCTGCCTTGGCTATGACAACTCCAAAAAAAAAAAGCCGTGAATGGCATCATAGGGAAATAACGTTTTATTTTAAAACTACTAAGACCACATAAAACAGAGGTGGAACTGCAAATAGTCCAAGTTTATCATACAATGAGTCACAGGGTCTCAGGGGAATGAATCTATTAGAGAGGGGAGCATCTTAATGGGGTGTTGGGGAATGCATTAATAAAAGAACTGAGCTTCTAAATAAAGGCAAACTTTCACATGCTATTGAGAATTTTCAAGAGAATGTAACCTGTTCAGTAAAGACACTTGTTGGATATAAATATAAAGAACACTTCCACCCTTAATCCAAACCATGCTGTTTGCTCCTAACTCTTCAGAACTGTTCCTCTTATATTTGAGATCTTGATTTGGTTTCATGATGCTTGGCAAAGATCTTTGTTCCTTTTTTGTAAAGGGACTGGTCAGCACACAAGAAACACACTCTGCTTACAGGACTGCAGGCTGGGAATATGCCGCTTTAATTCAATAACGTAACAGAGTGAGGGAAAACAACCACCAACTAAATAGAAACTAGCATAATACGCTGAGTAATCCAGTTAACTGCTTGATGACCACTTTACTAGAGTTACTATTGATTGTAACTAGGCTTGGCAGAGTTCATTTTTTATTTGATTATAATTTTGATGGATAATATCAATGTTTAACTCTTACTCATTTTTTCTGATTTTTATCCATTTACAATTTTCACGTTGCAGGAGATTGAGGGTGTGTGTGTGTGTGTGTGTCAGACAATAATTAATGAGAGTAGATGCTGAGCTTCGAAAAGCTAAAGCTTTATAACTGCTAAAATACAAATTTTCAACATCACATGTCAAAGTAGACAAAGTAAATATCCTTTAAATTAAACTTTAATAAGTTCTCAAGCAGCATTTTTCTTACTTTGCCTATTTCGATTATTAGCG
Source organism: Platysternon megacephalum (assembly GCA_003942145.1). Taxonomy (NCBI): domain Eukaryota; kingdom Metazoa; phylum Chordata; order Testudines; family Platysternidae; genus Platysternon; species Platysternon megacephalum. Next base: position 3,127,951 of record QXTE01000051.1, read on the forward strand.
ATGGAAATATTTTTCACCGGTTTGCATGTGTACAGTGAAATTGACATGTACCAATACAAATCTTTTGTGATTCTGGATTATGCAACTCTATGAGAAGGACAATCTGGGAGCTCAGAGCTCTAGTGCTAAGGAGAGATATTTATGACATTCAAAATGAGAAAAATTTGGATGGAGGAAAAAGACAATAAAAGACAAGGTGACAAACAGCGAATATTTCACTGTTGCAATGACTCTGAACCAGATGGCTAACCCCTGTTCTTGCACACTGGTTTGGCTCAGAGATGTCGCCCAGTGGGTGAAGTTACTAGACCATGCAGAACTGCATGTGGTGTGTGGGAAAGCCCTCTGTGTACATAGCACCATCTTACAGAAAAGTGCATGTACTGATAACTCCAACTACCTCTCCACCCGTACAGTACAAACATATGCACAGTCACTGGTGTCTGCACACTCAGCAGCAACGTCAGTGCACTGATCGACGCTCACATCCTGTGCAAATGCACACACACTTTTACATGTGCACACCAACACATTTGCACATTCGGGTACAGAACCCTGCACACACACATGCAGGCAATGCAGAAATGCAAATGCACCCACAGATATAGGGCATGTCCTTCAAACTCCTTAGACTCCCACGATATTGTCAAAGGTAAATCTGTGAGCTGCAGTCAGCAGATGGATTGTTTTCAACGTTTAGTGACAGTGGAGCCAAATCTTCAACTCCCTGATTCATTTCTTACTCCGTCTATATGCAGGAAAACTCCCACTGAAGGGGAAGCAGAACAAGGACTTCAGGATCTGGCCCAGGATTCTCACACAATTCCTTTATTCCTCTTGTCCACAGTTCCACACCCCTTCCCTCCACCCCCCACTTTTTAACATTAGGCCAAATTTTCTAAATCCGGAGAGAGGCTGGAATGTAATGGATAAATATTTTCTGAGACCCTTTAAAATGTGCCCCCCACCCCGGGCCTCCCAAATGCCACCTGCAGAACCCTATTGCCAGGGGAGCAGAGGGGGCATTTGGCATCACAGAGGTTCCCCCTCCAGCAATGAAACTAGAGGGAAGAATTTCAGGGCTTGCCCTGGACTGTGGGAAACACAGGACTCTTTCTTTTGCTTATGCCTATTGCTGGCCTGGAAGGTGTGGGTGCACCATGGCTATATATCCTCCCATTATGATATTTTCTGTTTTATTATTTATTCCTTTTCTATCCACCATAGACATTAGGAAACAATTTTTAACAGCATATTGGATAGTGATCTAGGTGCATTTGGGGGATTTTTATTCTCCTCTAAGGTATCAAATTATTGGCCACTATCATACTGTCAACATAATTTCCTCCCCATTTAAGGCTGATCCTGCTCCCACTGAAGTTAGTTAATGGGAGTATTTCACTACAATGGGAATGAGATGGGGCCTCCGATCCCCGAACCAGGCCTCTTTAGTCATGGGTCGGAGGGTCTCTTCTTTAACCCATCGTTGTCAAACGAACACGGTAGGAAAAGAAAATAGCAAAACGAAGAGCTCTGCTATTCCAGGAACAATCCAAACCCATGAAAGGAAGTCCACACCCTACCACTTTCCTGAACACACTCCAGCACCTCCAGCTTATGATGAACAGCTTGCTACCCAGATGCAGATCTCACTGGTGCCCCTGAAGCCAATCTCTTATGAAGAATGAATTTTTCTGGTATTAACTCACTAAAATATGGAGCTACAGATCTGGGGAACCTTTAAATTACAATGCAGATTGATACCTAAGTTACTCTTCGTCTCCTGCTCAGCACCAGAGATCAGGGCAGCTGGTTTTGAAATGGTGCCTAGCAGCATCGCTGGCATGACTGCAGCCCCATCGAAGCACTAATGACTTGAGACCGCAGGATATTACTCCATACACATTATATGGGGTGCTAGGCTGATGAACCGAATACCGGAAGACACTAGCTTGCTGCATGAGCTGCATAAAAATGCTCCTGTCATCATTATGCTCCACTTATTACCATATTTATAAGAAATACTGTCTTGCTTTCCATGGGATAATTAAGTAAATAAATAGACTAGAAGATGAACATGTCAGTCAAACTGGCATTGGAGCTGCCATGCCAGTCTGAAGCAGGAAGCAGCAGCTGGTAAACAGACATGGAACTTGGGTGCCCGGGGCCAGCTGACTATAAATGTTAGGGAGTGAAGGGCCTTCACTGCCATGGAAGCTGCCAGAAAGTTCAAAATGAAGAGGGGCCTTCAGGAAACGAGGGTCTGAGGTTTGTCTGGGCTCAGCAAAGGGCACAACCTGTGCATGTACCACCAGGGCAGCGTGGGCATCCCATTCTAGCAGCTCAGAATGGTAGAGTTATACATTCCCTTTGCACAGACATGGCGTTTCAGTCCCTGGTCACACTTCATCCAAACTATCCCGCCCCCCATGGCCTGGAAAGTAGAACAGACTTTCTTGTGGCAATTTGGCTTTGAGCTGCCATTGGGAAGAGATGGTCGGGGATACACAATATCGTCCTGTTAAAAAAAAAAAAATGAACCAAACTTTGAGTTTTCAACCCCCCCACATAGCTGTCATTCCTCCACTGGGAGGGCGTCACGGCTAGTTTATATACATTACATTGGCCTTTTTGTAAAATGTATATCCCTAAAGCATGGCCCATGCATTCATTTACTATGCTTTAATTTGACTGATATTCTAGTACCAAAAAAGAAGGCTTGTGCCAGGCTCTGGCCCTGAGACACCCTCAATTCCTCCCAGTTCACAATACTCCAGGAGCCGTAAAGTTTAGGCACAAGCTAAACCATTCCACAGATTCCCCCCTCGCTTGCCCAGACTCTCAAAAATGTCTCGCTAATAAAATTGAATGTCAAACAACTCTATTTTTGACCAAAGCCGGGGAGTGAATTCCAAAGGCAAGGGGCCTGATCTTGCAGGCATCTTTGGAAGCCTCACTGCCTTCTGCTCCAAGAGCAAGGTGTGTTTCTTTCACCTTGCCTTCTCTAATATACTACATACCAACACGTACATTCAAACAAAAAAACACACAACCATTACCACAACAAGACACTCCTCTGCCCACATTCCTCCCTCTAGGGAGTGGATGAGAGAACAAACAAAATGTGGCAGATGTTAGTCACATTGGTTAATTCACTACTGGAAGACACCCTGACACTATAGCGCAGTACAAGAACCTATATAAAATGGAATTGTTCCCTGGGTATTTGGGATGTGCCCACCACACAGACTTTTGTCTTAAGCCCTCCTGAGCCACCATCTTCAGTATCGGAGAACCTATTATTTGATTATTCATAAAGTGCCATGAATGTGCTTGATGCTTTACGGACAAATGAAGGACAAGGTTCTATGCCTCATGGAGATCACAGGCATACTCCCATTGACCTCAGTGGGGCTCTGCATGGTAGTGACTCTAGTTATGGGACTAATGGTTTGCAGGGTCAGGCCCTAGAGAGGACAGCAGTTGAGAGAAGGGGATAGAGAGAAGAGAGGCCAAAGGCAGCAGCAATGAGATCTCAAGATCTCTTAGGTTAATGACGCACACGTCTTGAGTTATGCAGTTCTCCTCCATCCGTTTTTCTCTTAATCTCCAGACCGGCCCTCGCCATCCATTTCTGGACGGCTCTCCTTTTCCAGCCCTGGTGGATGGCTGGAATGTGGGGGCTCTGCTGTGGGAAAGGAGATAGTGGGGATGTAAACACCGAACCCTGGGCCCCTAAATCAATGGCTTCGCCAGGGCACAGGGATTGCTGGAGCTGGCTCTTGTAGGAAGGTGGTACAGTATCCACACATGTGGAAAGGTCATGGCTCTTTGCCTGACTAACTTTGCTGTGGTGTGCTGTTCCAAAGAGCAATGGTGGAACCACTGCTAATTGGGCAGACGGGAGTTCTACACACGAGGGTTAAAAATCTCTGTAAATCTGCCTCTCAGTCCCCCTGTCCCAGGGTGCATGGAGCATATTACTCCTACTGAGGTCAACTTTAACTTCTTCTCACTTTCTCTCCGATATCTGCCCTCTCTTGATGGATTTGTCTTTGAATGCACCCCGAATAACTCAGACCACCAGGGTTTGGGATGGAGCCTGTAGTATCACCACTGGTAAGTTGTCGTGCTTTCGACTATTACTACAGAATGATGTAGTCAGGGCCGGCGCAACCCATTAGGCGACCTAGGCGGTCGCCTAGGGTACTAACATTTGGGGGGCGCCGTCCGCCTCTGTCGGGGGTGGCATTTCGGGGGCGGGACCTTCCACTGCCTCTGTCGGGGGTGGCAGTTCGGGGGCGGGACCTTCCACTGCCTCTGTCGGGGGAGGCATTTCGGGGGCGGGACCTTCCACTGCCTCTGTCGGGGGTGGCATTTCGGGGGCGGGACCTTCCGCTGCCTCTGTCGGGGGTGGCATTTTGGGGGCGGGACCTTCCACTGCCTCTGTCGTGGGTGGCATTTCGGGGGCGGGACCTTCCACTGCCTCTGTCGGGGGTGGCATTTCAGGGGCGGGACCTTACGCTGCCTCTGTCGGGGGCGGCATTCGGGGGCGGGACCTTCCACTGCCTCTGTCGGGGGTGGCATTTCGGGGGCGGGACCTTCCACTGCCTCTGTCGGGGGCGGCATTTCGGGGGCGGGACCTTCCGCCACCTAGGGCGGCAAAAAAGCTGGCGGCGCTCCTGGATGTAGTGCTTTTTTAATAAAGGAGAGATTGACGCATAGGGCAGGTGAAAGCAGGTTGGCACATCCACTGTGTCATCTGGATGGTACCACAGTGCCATGATAGGGTTTGGGTGCAGAAGCTAGCATTGTGGGTATCGTGCCCCTCTGGAGGAATCCGCAGTGCACATCCGATAGCATGATTTGCCCCTTTTGCCGTTAATCCAATTGTCAGTTTGTTTCCCCCTTATGGGTTTGACATGGTCAGTCAAAGGCGTCTCAGAGCAGACTCTGCCGGGCGTAAACATAGGATAGTTGGCACATCTACTCGGCATTATTAAAACCTTCAGAGGCTCACTGGAGGAGGCAGAAATTATTGGTAATGTTAGAGTTACAGTGGGGCCATTGGCACCTGAATACATAATACCCTTTAGATTATTGCTACAGATTGCATTGCCCTGTCATTTTCTGGTTGAATGGAAAAACAAAGTATAAAAAGTTTGCTGAAAATCTGTGGCAAGAGGATTAAATATGTATTGTGAAAATGCCAGGTCCAGGGTGTGTCGCCTAATCAGAAATCCTTGTTATCAATACCCCTGTCAAATGCTCAGATAAACAGGAAAGTTTCCGGTCCCACAAAGTTCCCGAAACATTGTGCATGCTTTGGTTGAAGTCAAATAATGATAGAGATGGTGATGTTGTTTAATATTGATATATGAATCAACCTTTGTTTCTAATTCAGAGCATCAGAAACAAGCAGAGCAGAAAACAAACGTGAAATGAGAAAGATAAAAGGAGGCTGAGTTGGGGGGGGGGGGGGAGAGAGGAAGCAGCAGCAGCATTTGCCGCAATTCAAACAGCCTTGCACAGATACCATCATTACCATCTGGCTTAGAGTTTCCCATGCTGCTTTGCAAACAGACATGATAAATAAACACATGGGCTGCACGTTGGGGTGACTGATCTTGGCCCTTCTGATAGTCAAAGGAATCAAAGCTTTGAACTGGCGTAACCAAGGCAAGAAAAAAGAAATATCAATTTTCAGTCCATGCGGTGCTCTCTGATATAATTGAATCCTTGTTATCATCAGTTGGGAGCTGGGGGTGGAGGGTGGGGGGAGGAGAGGGAAAAATGGCAATCAAAAGAGAAAAATCCTCTTGAATGTTCAATGCATTTCTGTCACGGTTTGCCACAATCAATACAGATGTTTATATCCTTTTCCTCTGTCCACTTAATTACTATTTTCTCTCTCATAGGAACATAGGAATTGCCTTACTGGATCAGACCAGACTCTCTCTCTCTTTCTCTCTCTCTCTTTCATAGCAGAGACGGATAAAGTGCCTTTTAAATCGGTGGAGCTGTGCTGATTTACAGTTGCTGGGCATCTGGCCCACAGTATGTGGTGCAATGATTGATATATGATATGAATCTGTCTAAACATTTTCTGGGTTGGATTTTCACATGTGCTCAGCATTGTCCAGCACTGAATGCATGTGAACATTCCACCCGGACGGACACATTTATTTATTTTGATTTATAAAATGTGTCCTATTGCCGGACACACGTATGAAAAAAATAATAGAACATTCAGCTTTTAGAGGCAAAGAGTCAAAGAAACATCCCCTCTCACCTACATACCCTGCCCTAATGAAATTACCCACCCAGCTTCTCCCACTGCTCACCCCCAGCCAAAGCCAGTAACAATTCCACATGCCATGACCCAAATCCAACACCAGGATCGCTGTGTCCAGTTCTAGTGTTACTGGGATGTCTGTTCTGCCTGGGAGGGGCCTAACAAGACTGTTGCAGGGAACCCCTGCCCCAGGGGGTGTGGGAAACTGCCTCAATGTTTTTCCACTCTACTCGGGTCCACCCTGCAGTTTGTCTTGGACCCTGCAGAGCTCAGTCACAGGGACAGCTGGGAGAGATGAGACAGTCCAGCCCCTGTTACAGAGGAGTCTGATAGTCATAGATCCTCTCCAATAGATGTTCATCAGGATTTTTGTACGAGACTTCAGTTAAGCATTCTGCACATCATAAATGGACATCAGCGCTGTGTTGTGGAGAAAGCACTTGACTTTTGGGGGTTTTATCCTGTCATGTGAGCAGGCGCAAAGTGAAAGAATGGAACCCAAACTCAGTGTGACTAGATGTGCTGGAAAGGTTACAAACCAGCAGTGCTACTCTTAAGTACAAGGCACTGAATCCTAGCCCAAACAATGACAGATGACGGCCAGACACAAGCCCTGCAAACACAGTGTCAGACGTGCAGACCTCTAATCATAAAGAAGAGCAAATCAGAGATTTTCAAGTATATGTAGGTGCTACAATTTCTTTGCAGACTGTAGACATCTAAGTGTTCTTACTACAGATCTGTCCTGGAACTGATAGATTGCTAGTTGCTGAAAGCATAATTCACTATGCTTACTTATTTACTTCGAAGTAAGTGGTACTCTTAGGCTCCTGGGATCTAACCACACAATTGCGGCAGCATTTAAAATCTTCAATAGAAAATGTCAATTACCCAGCTCCCAGTCTGCCTAGTAAAAGCAATAACATCAATCCATCAGGGGTTAGGGAGATAGGAAAGGACGATTATCCCCATTATACAGAAGGGGACCGGAGGTATAGACAGAAGAAGTGACTCGCTCAAGGTCACATTGTCTTGTCGCAGCGCCAAGAATTAAACCCATGTCACCCTGCATCCCAGTCTTCTGCCCTTACCACAAGCCATACTGCAAACATTAATGGTGAGGAATTTATCTGTGTATGAAGGGATCATGTATTACCCACTTGCCTTGAAATCAGCCCTTCTTATAAAAATAGATATTCATGTCCTTAGCACAATTACTGTAAACCATACACCGTCTAAAGCAAAGCATGGAACCGCAGTCATTTGGAAGGGATCCATCTGAATATGCTGCTGTTTATAAAAATGAATAATGAATTTGCCACCAACTCTGTATTTTGGGAGCTCCCTTAAGATCCACAGAGCTAGCCCAGCCCCAGTTCCTTCTAGGGATTATAACACCATCCCTTATAGATGAAAAAGCAGGTTGTACATCACCACATCCCAGGGATTCACCTTCAGATGATAATTCCTGTGTTGGGGAAATAAAAACTAAATGAAAACATGGGTGCTTAGACCTAGAGACTTGCTTGTCAGTTAACTTGAACCTGCCTGCTTTCTCTCCATCTGTCCACAGTGCAAATTACAGGCTACACTCTTCTACATGTCTCCTTCCTTGGTGTTGGGTTGTAAACTCTCTAATGATCTATCTGGTAATCTGTTCCTCCTGCTCCAGCTTTTGCAGTGAAGCATGTTTCCCAAGAGCTGTGATTATGAAATGTCACCGTGGTAACAGTTGGAATATTCTGTCTCTATTTCCCCCCCGCCAACCTCTTAGTTTCTAAAGTCTTGTTTTCTACATCGGAACAGAAACTGCAAAGGAAGATGGTTTGTGCTGTACATCATATGATGACAAGAGCAGATGCCTCAAAAGATCCCCATAATCATGAATAACTCCTTGGGCATTTGCTGTGTAATAACGCCAATCCTGCTGAACTCAACTGGGTATTACTGTGGCTATCAGAAGCCCTTCTTGTCTTCAGCAGCCAAGCAGGCCAAGTGCTGCAAAATGGTGTTATAAAGAGGTTTTGATGCAGTGAGGAGCCAAGACTACCAGTGCTACAGCTATTCTCAAAAGAGAGCCTCAGAACCAAAGTATAATTCTCAGACTCAATGCAATGCAGTTTTAACCACCGATCTCCCATTAGTGCTATAATAAGAGGGTAATGCATACACGTGTCTTGGCTTTCCTTCTCGCATTCCACCAGCCAGAGCTGTGTTTTTGGAGGAGGATTTCTTTTTTTAGGCTTGTGTTAATAAGAGAGAGCTTCTCCCTTATCATGATTTCTGCCACACGTTGCAAAAGGTCAGAGCTGTCCACCCGAGAGCTGAAAGGCCAATTTGCTTTGGATCTGACGCAAGGCGTCTCACAGTTCTCGGAATTTACAATGCGCCTGGAAGAGCCAGTTTTTATTTATTTTATTTGAGTTCCGCAATGCAGGAGAGAGCGGAGCCATTTCAGAGAGGGAGTTGCTTTTGCATCGAGGAAAGATGCAAGCAGACCCCAGGGAACTAGGAACCGGAGGAGTGATACAGAATGGACATCTCCCTTTGAGGTAGAGTGTCACTGAAGTTTCAGAATCACTTAGGGGATTTAAACACCATTTCCCCTGCGTCACCCAAATCCCATAGGCAGCTTTGAAAATATCAGGCAATATTTGGGGCTGCACAAATGAGCCAGAGCAGGTGAGAATCTTGCCCACCCATTGGCTTGCAACAGGGGGCCCAAACTGATGAGAAATGTTTTGGAAAAATGCGTAAGCTTTGCAGAAATTTCAATTTTTTGAAAAATGTCAACCCATTATATTGAGCAGCTCCCCTCCTTCCCCCAGGCATCCTTCTACCCGTTCCTGAGACCTAAAGGACAGAATGGGCCCCAAGAAGCCAGCTGCTTCTCCCGAGGATTACGACCAGACCTCTAGCAGGCTCTGCGGAGTGGACGGGCAGGAATTCCTCCTTCTGCAGCTACTCTGGGACTGAAGGAAAGTGAGTGGACCTGCCTTCTGACTGTGTTACCTTGAACAAACCCGTTAAGGTAACTGGAAGAAAGGCTTGTCAGAAGTGAGAGTCCTGAGAGGCCTCTTAAGCACAGAAGCCCGAGGCTGGCACTTTGTAATACACGGTCCAATTTCTATTTCAACTATTTATTTTCTGGGGCCGCATGTTTGTGAGCTGCATGAAGCAGAGAATACAGATTGTGACTCAGGGCTGGGTGGCTGCTTGCCGGGACTCAAAACACAAATCCCAAGAAGATGCTTTTTTGTCTCCCCAGAAATCGTCTCTGTTCGGCAGCCTTGCACACTCCATAATGTTATCTAGTGCCGTAGTAATTCTGGATAATAGGTTCAGCTCCGAAAAAAGACATTTTTTTCTTTTAGGTCAGTCAGCTACATTGGTGTTTACACATTATTCACTCAGCCCCCTCGCTCCATCAATTATGACACAATATCAGGCTTCAGTGATATAAAAAAAACTCTAAGACAGATGTTCAGATGTCTCCCCGCATCCTCATATGTACAATAAGCAATAGAAATTGCCAGTCTTCCCTATCAGAATTGTTAATGTCTCGGTCATGCTAGAGCTTTCTCGAATTCCAAGCTTAACAACAGCACCACAGAGATGCTTGTATTCAAATAGCTTTTCTGCTTCAGATTTCCTTTCAGTTATGTGGAAAGGTAACTCAGCATTGAAGCCTGCTCACCCCTTTAACTGAACCCCAGCAGAGTTAATGATGATACTTTGCACTTATTCTGCATAGCACTTCTCATGCAGGGATCTCAGAAACGTTTCACAAAGCTGGGCAAATATTACCATCTCCATTTTACAGATGGACAATCAGAGGCTTGCAGAGATGGAGTGACTTGCTCAAAGTCATGCAGGAAGACAGTGGAAAAGCTTGGAACAGAACCTAGGGCTGCGTCCCTCACAATATGCTGGCCCACCACTGGTCTTACTTGGCCACAGGGAGTAAAGCATCCCTTTCTCCTGGGTTTGGCGCCACAGATTGTGACTGAGGGCGCAGTGGGAAGAGAAGGAACTATTCACCCAATACTCCCTGCTGTGAGCAAGGTGGTTGGGGAAAGGGCTGGGACTAGCTGGAGCCCTGTCTTTTCTTCTCGCCGCTCACTGGCCAGCAGGAACAGGTGAGTTGGGCAGTGGTCACCCTGGGCACCAACCTCCAGGGGCTGGTATGCCACTGGCTTTTTTTTTTTTTCTTTGCATTCTGCTCTGATTGGCTGAACTTTTAATTTTTGGCTCAGCCACTGGGGTGGGGCCGGTGAGAATGGCTGGGGGCATGCCAGCTGGCCAGAGTAGCTAGCTGGGTACACAGGGGGGAGTTTGCTGCCTCATGAAAAGGGATGAAGCTGCTTACTCCCTTCCCAGAACAAGATGGAGAACAGGGGAGGAGCGGTGACCGAATCATAATTTGTTCTCTGCTGTGGCCCTGGGGCAGTGCAGCCATGTGCCCACCCTGACTCGGGGCAGATTGTCAGGGTATGAGCTAGCGCTGTGAAGTAAGCAGAAAAGGACCTAGGGGTTATGGTGGACGAGAAGCTGGATATGAGTCAACAGTGTTCCCTTGTTGCCAAGAAGGCTAACGGCATTTTGGGCTGTATAAGTAGGGGCATTGCCAGCAGATCGAGGGACGTGATCGTTCCCCTCTATTCAACATTGGTGAGGCCTCACCTGGAGTACTGTGTCCAGTTTTGGGCCCCACACTACAAGAAGGATGTGGAAAAATTGGAAAGAGTCCAGCGGAGGGCAACAAAAATGATTAGGGGGCTGGAGCACATGAGTTATGAGGAGAGGCTGAGGGAACTGGGATTGTTTAGTCTGCAGAAGAGAAGAATGAGGGGGGATTTGATAGCTGCTTTCAACTACCTGAAAGGGGGTTCCAAAGAGGATGGATCTAGACTGTTCTCAGTGGTACCAGATGACAGAACAAGGAGTAATGGTCTCAAGTTGCAGTGGGGGAGGTTTAGATTGGATATTAGGAAAAACTTTTTCACTAGGAGGGTGGTGAAGCACTGGAATGGGTTACCTAGGGAGGTGGTGGAATCTCCTTCCTTAGAGGTTTTTAAGGTCAGGCTTGACAAAGCCCTGGCTGGGATGATTTAGTTGGGATTAGGTCCTGCTTTGAGCAGGGGGTTGGACTAGATGACCTCCTGAGGTCCCTTCCAACCCTGATATTCTATGATTCTATGATGATTCTATGATTCTAAGCGAGCCATAAGCACTCAGATCAATGCTAACTCCCCATGCCAGGAGCCAGCCATCTCCACCCTGACTCCAGTAAGATGAGGAACCAAAACAATTTCTCCTCTATCTTGACTCAATTATGCTATCTATTTTTAAGCTACAGTTGTTCTTCACCAAAACCATGATTTTCCCATGGTCTCCATACTTAAAAAAATACATCTCAACCATCGTTAACATTTTGGGCCTTTTTCACATGGGTGGGTGGGTGTGAGGACGCTCTAACAGCTAAACCGGTTACACCGAGAACTTTGAGAGCAGCCAACATGAGCTGCATGAGCAACTGAGCCAGAGCAGAAACTCAGAATTAGGGCTAGTGGTTAGTCACAGGGGTCACGGATTTCTGATGTGCTTGGGCTACTCCTTCTAGTGTTGCAGAAACTGAGGATGGGAAGAAGAGTTGACTGGCAGCAAGCAGTGCTCCTGCCTTCACATTCCTGCACTGCTGCTCCAGGATTGAAGAGGCCAGCACTGACACTGCTATTTTAAAGGTTAGTTAAAGGTTATTAGATGTGTTAAGCTGTTTTCAGGGTGCGGTGGAGGATACTTACATTTCATATGACCCATGACTTTGGGCATTTTTCTCTACTATAATTTCAGGATTTTTGCCTTTTCTCCCATAACCAGATTCTGACCTTTCATATAATCTAACCTGCCAAATCCCCAGATCTGATTACTGGGCCCAATTCTCCTCTTACTTACATCAGTGTGAATCAGGACTAACCCAGTGAAGCTACACCAATGTAAAGCAAGTGTGACTGAGAGGAGAACCAAGTCTATTCGACTCTGTACAGACATTATTTAATATCGGAGGCTGTCATGGGACGCGTCACTCACTGCTTGTGGCGTATCCTGCTGGTCAGTCTGGGGATTAGCTCGTTCAGTTGATGCCTTCTTCCGCGGTTCACGCATCGTCACTCTAGCTGGCCTGCAGCCCCCTCTCCATTTCAGGAACTGTCGCATCCTCTCCATGACTCAGCCCTCCATCTAGGTCAGTCAAAGTTCCCCCTTCCGGGGTATAGTTCCTCTGCAGTCCTAGGCAGTCTTCCCACTCACTACCTCAGGGCCACTTGCCAAGTGGCTGGAAGGGGAACCCAGGCCAACCCTCTTCTCCGGGTTCCAGCCCAGAGACCCTCAGCTCAGCAGTCTGGGCTTTCTCTCTCTAGCCTCACTGCTCTTTCCCTGGGCTGCTTCCTACCACTAGTTCCCCTTTTCTTACAGGGTCTACCTGTTCCAAAACCTCCTCCCTCTTCCCAGGGAGTGACTGCAGCCAACACACCCTGCGGTCTCCAAACACTCCTACCCTTCTCCTGGGAGTGTCTGCCCTTTCCCAGTGGCCCTCACTGCTTCCAATGTCCTGTCTTTATATGACCTGCCCAGCTCATTCCTCCACAGCTGGGCTCCCTCACCTTCTCAGGGGATTACTTGCCTGCCTGATTCCCCGCAGCTGTGGCCTGTCATATTAATTTGCCTCCTTCTTGGCCCTCATTAACCCTAGCGGCGAGTGTGTGTGTTTGGGAACACCCCATAACAGAGGGATACCAAGCACCCACGTAATGCCAAAGCCGATCAGTGCCGTCTTCACAACGCTCACTATCTGCTCTATCTCACTGCTGCCATCTGTTGATAAAATAATCATACCCAAGCCTGTCTGTCAAATGGACCAACCTTCTTTCTTGTCCACCTCCAGCCTCACTGTTCCTTCTTTAGTTGACAATGACAGGACATGGTACTCGCCTGGCATTAGACATTATTTAGGTGACTAGCCCTGCTATTCTGGATTGCTAGCTGCTTCCACAATGCACTGCATTTTTTCCTTCTTTTGTATTTATTTCCCATCAGGTTATTATTATCAACGTGCATTGCAGTAGAGCCTAGAGACGCCAGTTGAGTTTGGGGCCTGATGGTGCTAGGTGTTGTGTCTACACTAATAAGAGACAGTCTATGCTCAGAAGATCGTACAACCGAAAGAGACAAGACAGACAAACGGTGGCACAGATAGTGACCTGTCCAAAGTCACACTGGCAGAACTGGTAATAGGTTCCTGATTCCTCCTCAAGTGCCCTGTGCAATGGACCATGCTGCCTCTTTCCCCATTGCTATACAGTTACAAAACTAAGTTAACGTCGGTCTCCTTTCTTGATGGGCGCTTTGCTACATTTTAAAGACCTTGAGGTGGAAACGTATGTAAGTGCCTCAGAACACTTACAAATATTGTCTAGGACGGATTGACAATTTTCTGTCAAAACTGTAATTTGACAGAAAACTGGGTTTTTGATTAAAGATGTCTTTGGCAGAAAATTTCAACTTGGGGTTGAACTACAAATTTTCATAAAAAGTCAATTTTTTACCCCACAGATATGTTTCATGAAAACTGAGAACATTTTGGCTGAAAATAGAAAACTTTTTGGTGTTTGACTGAAAATCTTCAGTCTGACATTTTTGGATGAAAAGTCCAAATTTGCTGCAGAAAACCCCATTTTGCAACCAGTTGTCATATTTTCTATCAGTTGTGGGGACAGAACAGGCCTTCTGGACATTAGTATTCTTTTCTCCTATACCTGGATGTCCCCATCAGTCCACTCTTGGCCTAGTGCAGTGGTTCTTAACCTTTACTGCAGCCTGCACCCCTTTGGTTCTCAAAAATATTTCTCGCACCCCTTATCAAAAATTGTCGAAGTAGGTCAGTTCTTTAAACCTAGATATATCATAACTATAGAATGAAAGAGATATAATTATATACTTATTTTAATTTCGCAGTTAAAATTTAACGCAGTAATCGTTAAAAAATGTATAATATTAATAAATACATAGGTTTGATTAAACAAAGTAGTTGTACTTACGTGCCTGTGCTTAATTTGTATTTTTGATGATTTACCTTCTAAAAAAATCTAGCCTGTCTCGCACCCCCCGAAAGGGCATCTCGCACCCCCAGGGGGTGCTTGCACCCCAGGTTAAGAACCACTGGGCTAGAGGAAGCACAGCACTACAACCCTGCTTAAAAATGATACCCTTACAGGAAAGGACCATCTTTCCCAGAATCCTCAATAATGACCCTTTTCCTCAGCTCCTAGGATGAAAACCTTTAAAGCAGAAATTTGTATGCAAATTTGGAGTCCCCTAAACCAGTATGGGCCTAGCTATGGAGCTGCGCTCCAAACTGAACAGTGTATTTATAAAGGCAGCACACCTAGGCACACACAACGACTCCACACGTATATCCATGCAGGCATAGCACTACAAGTGGGGGTTGCCAAAATAACATCTAAATAATCTTGTAACCACAACAACAGGCAGACACAAGCATGCCCACATTTCAACGTCTTGTAAAAAAAGCATTAGTAGAAGAACCTAAGGTAAGCCTTCTCTCCATATGCCAAAAAAGGGAATCCTGGGGGAACAAAATCACAACTCTTCATTCTATGAAGATGAAGATGAAGCAAGCAGCTTCTCAGTCCAGCACTGATGGGATCAGAGGGGACTGTTCACCAGCACTTGTTATTTTTTCTTTAAATGAAATACCTAATTTTTCCTGGAGGCTTTTTTAATGTTAACATTCATCTTAATACCTCAAAGAGGTGGGTTTTTTATACACCCCCAATCCGTCCTTTAAAGTAACAATTGTGTTTGAGGAATGACAGTCATTTTCCTGGGCACAAAACAAAACCTTCTGATTTGAATGTCAACGCTGTAAGCATGATTAAATGAGGGATTCACTTTTACATTCCCCAGCTGCAAAATAAGTTGTACAGTTCAATTAGTTTGCCATGCTGTTGCTAATATAATCCTCCCCCCGTCCCCACGGAAGGTTGCTATGGCGATGAGTCTAATTAGAACTGGGATGATGCTGGGGTTGGTCCTTCTGAATGCCTCTAACTGCCAGTGAGGCTGAAACAACATGAAGATTCAGACCCAAGGAGCTTAAATAGTTAAAGGGATCAGAACTTCTGTAACTTGGAATGTGAAAGGGGTTGTGGGCGGATGATTCAGGCAATGAAAGGTGAGGCTCCAATTAGAAAGGTGTACAGCCACTCCTTGGGAAATGTGAACTGAGAGCTTTGGCTTTTTCATTTAGCTGGTCTTTGACTGACTGGTCATTTTGCATACACCTCTTCCGTTGATGCAATTCACAACCATCATGCATGGTGAATATGTCCTTAGCTGAATGCTCTAGGAACTAAGCGTGTGTGTGTATGTGGGGGGGAATCTACTAGGCATGCTCCGTGTGTGTGTTTCTTTTAAAGGCATAATATTTGGTTACGTCAAACCCAGTTTGCTTCAAAACACACAAAGCAACAGTGGAGGCTCTGGCATTGGGGTACTTTGATCACTGCTCCACTCAAAAAAGGAGGAATCAATATATAATAGGAGTACCTTCATCCCAGTTCTGTGCACCATTCACAGCTGTTGATGTGGGGGAATGGCTCTTCCAGTTGAAAGATCAATGTGGGAACAGCTGTTCTGATGTCCCAGACAATACAGAGAAAATTCCAGTAGGGGGCCATCAAACCACAGGGCTTCATGAACGCTGCCAGGAAAGCATGGAGTAGTGCTTTCCAAATTCTCTTTCATAAGGACCCATCCAATTCCTATTGACTTATAGACTTTCCCCTTGACATCGGTGGGAGCACATGGTGAATTACAGTGCTCCATCTAAATGTTTTATCAAGAAGATATTAGTAGGGTTTTTCATCAACATTATTATACAGTTTTGTGTACTATCAGTCCAGAAGCCAAGGATAGATCAGGCAATGAATGGACAATGAACAATTTTTTTACCCCTAAAGGAGCTTCCTCCAGAATAAGGCTGAGGGATAGTGGTGGGGAAGTTTGGGAGAACCTTGAGGCTGGCAATGCCTTTTGCAGGTCTCAGGAAGAAGTATGGTTTTGTGGTGAAGGCACTGAACTGAGTGAGCCTCAAGAAGCCTGAATCCTACATGCAGCTTAGGTACCGGCTCTTGGCATGACCTCGAGCAAATGACCTCTTTATAAAAAACTGGGCTATTACTTCCCTATTTCCTCAGGGTGCTGTGAGGAAATGTTCACCAATGGTTGGGAGGCACTTTGCGACTCTGGTAGATGGACTTTGCATGCACACTCGCGCTTCTAGTGCTGTCATTCTCGTGCCACTTCTAAGGACGCAGGTACATGCTAAATCTCTTTGCTCAGGGGTCGGCAACCTTTCAGAAGTGATGTGCCAAGTCTTCATTTATTCACTCTAATTTAAGGTTTCGTGTGCCAGTAATACATTTTAACGTTTTTAGAAGGTCTCTTTCTATAAGTCTATAATATATAACTAAACTATTGTTGTATGTAAAGTAAATAAGGTTTTTAAAATATTTAAGAAGCTTCATTTTAAATTAAGTTAAAATGCAGAGCCCCCCGGACTGGTGGCCAGGACCCGGGCAGTGTGAGTGCCACTGAAAATCAGCTTGTGTGCTGCCTTTGACACGCGTGCCATAGGTTGCCTACCCCTGTCTTTGCTGAACTGGGGCCTGGTTTCACTTTAAAACATTTTTTAAAAGGTACTGCTGAAAAGACAATGATGCTGAAGCTTGTGGTATGAAAAAGAAAGAAACTCATTACGTATTGTTTTTAAAAGGTGGCTATCCCTATGTTTATAAAATCAAAAGCTGTTTTGTTAGAAATAGAGCCTCTGAGTAGAATTTCATACGTTATAGTGAACGCATCAAAATACACATTTAGGTCCCTTTCCCAGTGCAGTCAATGGGAGTTTTGCCATTCAACTGGATGGGGGCGCAATCAAGCTGTTTGAGGCCATGTGAGTCACACATCAAGCCTGTGTGTATTTACTCCCACAGAGATGTAATTTCTGAAACAGCCCTTCCATAATATGCTAAGTAAATGCATTTTTTCTGACCAAAGACATTGGCAGGATTCCAATATTTTATGCCTGGAATGAAAAGAACTAGTTTTGGGAATAGTAGAGGGGAAAATGAATGAGCAAGTTTAAAAATGCATGCTAAGAGTAGGTACAGTCATGTGATCTAATGGACAGTGCACTGGCCTGGGACTCAGGAGACCTGGGTTTTATTCCCGGCTCTGTCATAGTCCTCCTGTGTGACCTGGAGCAAGCCGTTTTACCTCTGTTTCCCCCCCACACCCTTTTTTTTCTAGTTGGATTGCATCAGAACAGGGACTCTCTTTTACTGTGTTTGCATAGTGCCTAGCAAGTTGGGGCCTCTAGTTGCTACTGTAATACAAATAAAGGGTTTGAATTTCTTGGTGACACAAGTGGGTTCTCACCATAACACAGGCAGATTGCTTGCTATATGGGTTTCCATCTACCTACTAATCCATCTTTTCAAGAACTGGTGTCTGTTACATTGCTAGGTTGGAAAAGAAGCAATGCATGAGAGAGACCTTGCCAAAGGATGGCGTTTCCACTTGTGAACCCTGCAGCAAGATGGGTGCTGTTGCTGCTGTCAAACATCGAGAGAACTCATTTAAAAATAAAAAAGCCCATTGCTATGGCTGCTACTCCGTACTTTTTAGTGCCTCTTGTTCTTCTTGGCAAATATAGTGCCAATCTATAAAAAGGGAAATAAGGACAACCCGGGGAATTACAGACTAGTCTTCGTAACTTCTGTACCCAGAACGATAATGGAGCAAATAATTAAGCAATCAATTTGCAAACATCTAGAAAATAAGGTGATAAGTAACAGTCAGCATGGATTTGTCAAGAACAAATCTTGTCAAACCAACCTGATAGCTTTCTTTGACAGGATAACAAGCCTTGTGGATGGGGGGAAGTGGTAGACGTGGTATATCTTGACTTTAATAAAGCTTTTGATACTGTCTCACATGACCTTCTCATAAACAAAGAAGGGAAATGCAACTTACATGGAGTTACTATAAGATGGGTGCATAATTGGTTGGAAAACTGTTTCCAGAGAGTAGTTATCAGTGGTTCACAGTCATGCTGGAAGGGCAAAGCAAGTGGGGTCCCACATGGATCAGTTCTGTTCAATATCTTCATCAGTGATTTAGACAATGGCATAGAGAGTACACTTATAAAGTTTGCAGATGATACCAAGCTGGGAGGGGTTGCAAGTGCTTTGGGGAGGATAGGATTATAATTCAAAATGATCTGCACAAGCCAGAGAAATGGTCTGAAGTAAATAGGACAAAATTCAATATGGACAAAAGCCAAGTACTCCACTTAGGAAGGAACAATCAGTTGCACACATACAAAATGGGAAATGACTGCCTAGGAAAGAGTACTGCAAAAAGGGATCTGGGGGTCATAGTGGATCACAAGCTAAATATGAGACAACAGTGTAACAGTGTTGCAAAAAAGCGAACATCATTCTGAGATGTATTAGCAGGAATGTTGTAAGCAAGACACAAGAAGTAATTCTTCCACTCTACTCCACGCTGATTAGGCCTCAACTGGAGTATTATGTCCAGTTCTGGGCGCCACATTTCAGGAAAGATGTGGACAAATGAAAGTCCCAGAGAAGAGCAACAAAAATGATTAAAGGTCTAGAAAACATGACCTATGAAGGAGGTTTGAAAAAATTGGGTTTGTTTAGTCTGGAAAAGAGAAGACTGAAAGGGGACATGATAACAGTTCTTGTTTACGTCACCTGAAAGTGAGAACAGGTGTTCGCGTGGCACTGTTCTATCCGGCGTGGCAAGATATTTACATGCCAGATATGCTAAAGATTCATATGTCCCTTCATGCTTCAACCACCATTCCAGAGGACATGTATCCACGCTGATGATGGGTTCTGCTCAATAACGATCCAAAGCAGTGCAGACCAACGCACGTTCATTTTCATCATTTGAGTCAGATGTTGATTTTCGTTTTTGGTGGTTCGGGTTCTGTAGTCTCTGCATCGGAGTGTTATTCTTTTAAGACTTCTGAAAGCATGATCCACACCCCATCCTGATCAGAGTTTGGAAGGTAAAACACACACACCTGGAGACATACAATTCTCCCCCAAGGAGTTCAGTCACAAATTTAATTAACGCATTATTTTTTTAACAAGCGTCATCAGCATTGAAGCACGTCCTCTGGAATGGTGACCAAAGCATAAAGGGGCATACGAGTGTTTAGCATATCTGGCATGTAAATACCTTGCAATGCCGGCTACAAAAGTGCCATGCGAACGTCTGTTCTCACTTTCAGGTGACACTGTAAATAAGAAGCGGGCAGCTTTATCTCCCGTAAATGCAAACAAATTTGTTTCTCTTACTGATTGGCTGAACAAGAAGTAGGACTGAGTGGACTTGTAGGCTCTAAAGTTTTATAGTGTTTTGTTTTTGAGTTCAGTTATGTAAAAAAAATCTACATTTGTAAATTGTGCTTTCACGATAAAGAGATTGTACTACGGTACTTTTATGAGGTGAATTGAAAAATTCTATTTCTTTTGCTTATCATTTTTACAGTGCAAATATTTGTAATAAAAATAATATAAGGTGGGTACTGTATTCTGTGCTGTAATTGAAATCAATATATCTGAAAATTTAGAAAAACATCCAAAATATTTAATACATTTCAATTGGTATTCTGTTGTTTAACAGTGCGATTAAAACTGTGATTAATCACAATTAATTTTTTTAATCACGATTAATTTCTTTGAGTTAATCACGTGAGTTAATGGCGATTAAGCAATAGCCCTACCTTAAATCATACTAATAAGTTCTCAAGTAGTGTTTGCCTTACTTTACCTCTGTACATTTCTTTTATCAGTGATAGAAGTGTTTTGTAATCAGTTTGTGTGTGCGTGGTTAAAATCAATGATTACCAGCATTTACCAATAAAAATCTAATCCTTCCAAACCTAGTTCTAATTCTACCAGTCTAAGTATATTCACAGATGCACGTGGAGTGAGTCGCCAACCAATCTTAACATTGGTGCCAGCGGCGTATTATTGCCTAGGCCGACAAGGCCTAGGCCTAGGGCGGCAAATTTGCAGGGGCGGCAAATTTGAGCACCCACGGAGAAGTTCCCCTGCTCCAGCTCGCCTCCTCCGCAAGCGCACCGCTGGGTCCTGTTTCCCGTCCCTCCCAGCGCTTGCGCCGCGAAACAGCTGTTTCGTGGGGCAGGGAGGGAGGGGGAGGAGGGGGAACGCGGTGTGCTGGGGGAAGAGGCGGGGCCGGGGCGGGGATTTGGGGAAGGGATCCAATAGGGGCAGGGAGGGGGCGGAGTTAAGGCGGGACTTTGGGGAAGGGGTTGGAATGGGGGTGGGAAAAGGGTGGAGTCGGGGCGGGGTCAGGGGCGGGCGGGGCAGCAATTATTTCAGGGCCTAGGGGCGGCAAAATCATTAATCCGCCACTGATTGGCGCTAATGTTGTTTTAGATGTGAATTTAGCTGCCATGGCTCAAGGGTTCAGAAAGTCTTCAGGGCAAACACACTTAAAACAGCCCTTCATTTTCTGCTACTTTCAACCAGCCACTTCCTTTCTTTCCCTAGGAGAACAAAAAATCATCATCCAGAAATCCCAGCTCCATGCCTATTTGAGAACCACATGGTCTTACCAGACTGTACTCTATCAGGGAATTTTTTATTTTAATGTGCTACACTTGATAAATGTGAGAAAGAACAAGCACATGTGAGACTGATGTTCTCCTCCCTGAGACAGATTGCTAGCACAGAGGAGCCTCGTTTGGCTGTTTGCCTTTTTACATTGTACAGTCTTGTCTTTTCTTTCTAACTTAATTCCACAGCCCATACCTTCAACTGAGCCCAATATGTACAGGATTCAGGCTGGACTTGAAGAAAGTGGGGCAGATGC
Organism: Platysternon megacephalum; assembly: GCA_003942145.1. NCBI lineage: Eukaryota > Metazoa > Chordata > Testudines > Platysternidae > Platysternon > Platysternon megacephalum. The sequence goes on from QXTE01000051.1 coordinate 3,149,264, forward strand.
ACAGAGGGGAGTTACAGTGTTCTGATCCTTGGTTCTAAGACACACCAATCTGCAGCATTGCAGATTGCATAATTGCATAATCTGCATAAATCTGCATAATTTAGAGCAGGTTTGGGGCTGCTCTAAGCTATTTTGGCTGGCTGTGGCAGAGGGGGTTTGCCAAAGCATAGTCATGCCCTGGCCACACTAGCTGTTCCAGGTTTGGGGTAGTGACAGAGTAGAGATGGAAATCTTGGCTCTTTGCTGGATGAGAATTCATGGTAGGAGAAACTCCAGGCGGTTGGATCCACTAGCTTTCTGGCAACCCTGTAGCACAGCACTACAAAAAACATCCAAGGATCTTGGCTGACGTTTCTAGAGAAAAAGGAGGGTGGATGGCTCTGCTGTATTCAGAGATAGACTATCTCGGAAAGCAGTCTCTCCTCCTTTTCCTTCTTTTTGTTAAATATGAAAGCAGTGTTAAAATTCATGTTGACTCACACGTATCTGGAACAAGCATGAGTCTATCTAGGCTCCTGTATGCTGTGCTCTGGGTCCAGCAACTCACCCAGCTGTAGCTATTATTATTGATTATTGATTATTATTAGCTATTATTGATTATTGTAGTTATTTGGAGACCCCAAAGCAGCAATGCAGCAGGGATATATGTTGCTTCCCATGGCGCCTATGACATCTTGTGTGTTTTATTTTAAATGGCTACATTATGACTTCTGTTTCCAATGGAGTTAAATGTTTCTAAATGAGTCCTAATATTCCTGTGGGGTTACAATTTTCCACTGGCGTTCCAGTGTTTCTAACTGAGTGACAATGCTCCCAAGAGAGCAGACACGCAGGCCAGGGTCACCCCTCTGGTGGAAAAACCCGCAGGAGGAGGAAATATCAGGAGAAAGCCCCTTGCAAAATCATTTATTATACAGGATCCCCGGCCATGGGCCAGTACCTCATTGTGCTGGGGGGTGGGGGCAGAGGTGATGTGTGTGTGTGTAGGGATATGGAGGGTCATGTGCCCTTCCAGGTTTCTGCCAGGGTTTATATGCCCTGCTCTGAGCCCTGCTGCATACCACCAGAAGCTTTAAATTGTGTCACCCCTCCCCCCCACTATCAGCTGTTACGCATGGTCTCCGGAGCTGGGTGCTGTGCAAACACAGAACAAAAAGACAGCCCTTGCCCCAAAGAGCTAGCAATCTCCTCCTGCTCATTTCACTGGGGTCAAGGGGCTGGTCACCAGGGATTTGCTTGGATTCTAGGAGATCCACAGGAGTCTAGGGTCATCAGCATGGAGCAGCAGCCCCCACCTACCTCCCCCTGGGTCCCTGGCAATGTGGTTCTATTAAAGCCACGCTGGCAATGGTTCTTTCAGCCCACCACTTCCCCATCTACTCCCAACTGCTGACCATATATTGCCCTACTGTCCGCAGTTCCTCGAAGAGAGATCGTTTTGAATGGAACCTATTTTATTATACAGTCTGGATGGAATAAAGGAGGAAGGGTGTAATGTCTGATATTGTGCTTGTAGGTGCTTCTGTTTCCCCTCTTATCCTTTGTTAGTCTTGTCTATTAGACTACACCAGGGGTCGGCAACCTTTCAGAAGTGCTGTGCCGAGTCTTCATTTATTCACTCTAATTTAAGGTTTCGCGTGCCAGTAATACATTTTAACGTTTTTAGAAGGTCTCTTTTTATAAGTTTATAATATATAACTAAACTATTGTTGTATGTAAAGTAAATAAGGTTTTTAAAATGTTTAAGACACTTCATTTAAAATTAAAATAAAATGCAGAGCACCCCTGGACCGGTGGCCAGGACCCGGGCAGTGTGAGTGCCACTGAAAATCAGCTTGCATGCCGCCTTCGGCACACGTGTCATAGGTTGCCTACCCCTGGACTACACGCTCTCGGAGACAGGGACAATCTCCTACTACGTGTATGTACAGTTCCAAGCACAATGGGGCCCTGATCTCAGTCAGACAGCTAAACGCTTCTATAATGTTGATTCAGACATTTTTAGGCCAGAGGGGACCATTATGACCATCTAACCTGATCTCCTTCATAACACCCACCATGGAATTTCTCCCAAGGATTCCAGCATCAAGACCATAAGTTGTGCTTGAGATAGAGCCTTATCTTTTGGAAAGAGACATCTGATCTTGATTTAACAACTTCAAGCATTATAAATAATGGTAGTATATTTATGCAACTTCAGCCATAACCTATCCAGACCATATATATTAATATGCCACTGCATCAGCTGCAGCAAAGAAATATGTATAAGAAACCCAACCAAAATCTACTGTTTGGTATGCACAGGGAAATTACTGTTTTGCAAGAAAACTGATTACAGTTGTAAGCTCACAAAGGGCTGCTCTCAATAATAGTCAGAAAATAAATGACCGGAAGAGGCCTTGACACATTGTTCCCTTAATTTTCTTGGTTTTGTGTGTTTCAAAAGGGCTCCAGACTGTGCTCTCAGTTCCACTGTTATACATCCAGAGCAACACCATTGAAATCAACACTTATTGTTTCTCATGAGTTCTACGTTGCTGCTACTGATTGAAAAAAGGGATTTTGAAGTGTATGAAGTTACGAATAGAATTGAGAATAGAATCTAGATCACAGCGTAGGGTTTAACCCACTTGTCCATTATCTCCTTAGCCTTCCTCCTTCAAATGAGACACATTTTATTATGCAACCATCAAAGGCAAGTGGCCCCTTCTGGAAACGGAGGATTGCTTTAGAATGGCGCCAACTTCCAATGAGCACACCAAAGTGTCATCATGGCAATGCTTCCAAACCCTAAGCCACTCACATGGTAGATTTGGCGTTTGGGAAGTGCTTTGTGTTCCCATCTATAACCCTCCACTCTTACAATTATAATCACACTAGGGTAGTGATGCGGTGCCTAGCACAATGGCATTAAGAATTATAAAGATTGGTTTTTGGCATTTATCTAGGTTGTTTGTGTAGTTCCATGAGTGTTGCACTGTAAGCCTAATGAATCCATTTGGTATAATTTACAATTAGTTAATGATCACTTATGTTGACATGTTACCCATTAGTCTCCAGGTGAAACTTGCACTGGGTATGAATCTCAGCCTGAAACATCTACCTTCAGCCCAACTTATCATGCCTTCACCGCTCCCCTCTGTGATTTGGTTATACATGAAATAGACATGCTATAGGTTTCTCCCCATCCCTCTCCCGAGAGTGCATTTGTTTCTTCTCTAGTGTAGACAATGCCTAAGTCAATGTGGTCTACCTACTTACTTCTTCTTTTCCTACATTCATCACTGGTACTTAGGCACTATGTGCCCAATTCAAACCCAAATTAAGTCAACAGGAACCTTCCCATTGACTTGAGTGGGAGCTGGATTAATACCTATATATTCAAATTAAGCAGCATAAATCCCACCTACATTTTTGCCATTATTTATGCTGTCTCTGCTGGGGCTTGTCTTGCTGCTTAGACTTCAGCAATTGTTAGAATTGGGTAACCCATGAAGGATGAAGGAGATGTTGTCATGTCAAGTGGCCAGCCTATCCTGGTCAGGTCCACCCGCATCCTCCTAGTGTCTCAGCCCCCTGCTGGCCAAGTTTAGCTCTGCTGAAGCCTGCTTCAGTTTCTCCTTCACAAAATCTCCCTTAAAAAGTCGCCACAGGCCAGACATTCAAACCATTCCTCCTTGTGGGGTCCGATTTATCACATCCAGCACAACATCTTCCAAAAGAAAACTCAAACCTTCAAAGTCTTCATCCCAGTTTCAGATGGGCCTAGGCCTCAAGGAGGAGGGCCTGCTTTCCGAGTACCTCTTGCCAGGAATTTGGCCTTCTCCACTGGCCTTCCCAGTGGATGCCTTGCCTGACTCCGGGCCCTGCAGGAGACTTCTCACTCCCTGCAATATCTGCATGTACCTGCCAGCCACCTGCAGCTGTCTCTCCTTTTCCCAGGCCAGATGCCTTTTTTAGGCCCAAGTGGGCAACGGCTAATCAGTCTGGGTACATTGGACCCTGCTCCCTTTCTTGCAGGAGCCAGTCACCCTGTGGCATGGGCAAGGCTATGGAATCAGCATTTCCCATTCCATGCCCACCGCCCAAGTTCACTCTCAGAAGCAGAGAGACGATCTAGCCCAAAGCCTACAGGCTCGGAATTTAAGCATCACCTGGTGGGATTATAAAGCATTGAGAGAACATTGTCCATATTCTAAATGGAAATCAGCAGTCAGAATTTTTGTGCACCACCCCAATAATATCATAGCAGCTCCCCCTGATGGCTTTGCAGCAGTGATTAACAGCTCAGACAACGAAGAAGAAGAAGTGGGTATTCACCCACGAAAGCTCATGCTGCAAAACCTCTGTTAGTCTANACCCTGGGTCCCTGGCAATGTGGTTCTATTAAAGCCACACTGGCAAGGGTTCTTTCAGCCCACCACTTCCCCATCTACTCCCAACTGCTGACCATATATTGCCCTACTGTCCGCAGTTCCTCGAAGAGAGATCGTTTTGAATGGAACCTATTTTATTATACAGTCTGGATGGAATAAAGGAGGAAGGGTGTAATGTCTGATATTGTGCTTGTAGGTGCTTCTGTTTCCCCTCTTATCCTTTGTTAGTCTTGTCTATTAGACTACACCAGGGGTCGGCAACCTTTCAGAAGTGCTGTGCCGAGTCTTCATTTATTCACTCTAATTTAAGGTTTCGCGTGCCAGTAATACATTTTAACGTTTTTAGAAGGTCTCTTTTTATAAGTTTATAATATATAACTAAACTATTGTTGTATGTAAAGTAAATAAGGTTTTTAAAATGTTTAAGACACTTCATTTAAAATTAAAATAAAATGCAGAGCACCCCTGGACCGGTGGCCAGGACCCGGGCAGTGTGAGTGCCACTGAAAATCAGCTTGCATGCCGCCTTCGGCACACGTGTCATAGGTTGCCTACCCCTGGACTACACGCTCTCGGAGACAGGGACAATCTCCTACTACGTGTATGTACAGTTCCAAGCACAATGGGGCCCTGATCTCAGTCAGACAGCTAAACGCTTCTATAATGTTGATTCAGACATTTTTAGGCCAGAGGGGACCATTATGACCATCTAACCTGATCTCCTTCATAACACCCACCATGGAATTTCTCCCAAGGATTCCAGCATCAAGACCATAAGTTGTGCTTGAGATAGAGCCTTATCTTTTGGAAAGAGACATCTGATCTTGATTTAACAACTTCAAGCATTATAAATAATGGTAGTATATTTATGCAACTTCAGCCATAACCTATCCAGACCATATATATTAATATGCCACTGCATCAGCTGCAGCAAAGAAATATGTATAAGAAACCCAACCAAAATCTACTGTTTGGTATGCACAGGGAAATTACTGTTTTGCAAGAAAACTGATTACAGTTGTAAGCTCACAAAGGGCTGCTCTCAATAATAGTCAGAAAATAAATGACCGGAAGAGGCCTTGACACATTGTTCCCTTAATTTTCTTGGTTTTGTGTGTTTCAAAAGGGCTCCAGACTGTGCTCTCAGTTCCACTGTTATACATCCAGAGCAACACCATTGAAATCAACACTTATTGTTTCTCATGAGTTCTACGTTGCTGCTACTGATTGAAAAAAGGGATTTTGAAGTGTATGAAGTTACGAATAGAATTGAGAATAGAATCTAGATCACAGCGTAGGGTTTAACCCACTTGTCCATTATCTCCTTAGCCTTCCTCCTTCAAATGAGACACATTTTATTATGCAACCATCAAAGGCAAGTGGCCCCTTCTGGAAACGGAGGATTGCTTTAGAATGGCGCCAACTTCCAATGAGCACACCAAAGTGTCATCATGGCAATGCTTCCAAACCCTAAGCCACTCACATGGTAGATTTGGCGTTTGGGAAGTGCTTTGTGTTCCCATCTATAACCCTCCACTCTTACAATTATAATCACACTAGGGTAGTGATGCGGTGCCTAGCACAATGGCATTAAGAATTATAAAGATTGGTTTTTGGCATTTATCTAGGTTGTTTGTGTAGTTCCATGAGTGTTGCACTGTAAGCCTAATGAATCCATTTGGTATAATTTACAATTAGTTAATGATCACTTATGTTGACATGTTACCCATTAGTCTCCAGGTGAAACTTGCACTGGGTATGAATCTCAGCCTGAAACATCTACCTTCAGCCCAACTTATCATGCCTTCACCGCTCCCCTCTGTGATTTGGTTATACATGAAATAGACATGCTATAGGTTTCTCCCCATCCCTCTCCCGAGAGTGCATTTGTTTCTTCTCTAGTGTAGACAATGCCTAAGTCAATGTGGTCTACCTACTTACTTCTTCTTTTCCTACATTCATCACTGGTACTTAGGCACTATGTGCCCAATTCAAACCCAAATTAAGTCAACAGGAACCTTCCCATTGACTTGAGTGGGAGCTGGATTAATACCTATATATTCAAATTAAGCAGCATAAATCCCACCTACATTTTTGCCATTATTTATGCTGTCTCTGCTGGGGCTTGTCTTGCTGCTTAGACTTCAGCAATTGTTAGAATTGGGTAACCCATGAAGGATGAAGGAGATGTTGTCATGTCAAGTGGCCAGCCTATCCTGGTCAGGTCCACCCGCATCCTCCTAGTGTCTCAGCCCCCTGCTGGCCAAGTTTAGCTCTGCTGAAGCCTGCTTCAGTTTCTCCTTCACAAAATCTCCCTTAAAAAGTCGCCACAGGCCAGACATTCAAACCATTCCTCCTTGTGGGGTCCGATTTATCACATCCAGCACAACATCTTCCAAAAGAAAACTCAAACCTTCAAAGTCTTCATCCCAGTTTCAGATGGGCCTAGGCCTCAAGGAGGAGGGCCTGCTTTCCGAGTACCTCTTGCCAGGAATTTGGCCTTCTCCACTGGCCTTCCCAGTGGATGCCTTGCCTGACTCCGGGCCCTGCAGGAGACTTCTCACTCCCTGCAATATCTGCATGTACATGCCAGCCACCTGCAGCTGTCTCTCCTTTTCCCAGGCCAGATGCCTTTTTTAGGCCCAAGTGGGCAACGGCTAATCAGTCTGGGTACATTGGACCCTGCTCCCTTTCTTGCAGGAGCCAGTCACCCTGTGGCATGGGCAAGGCTATGGAATCAGCATTTCCCATTCCATGCCCACCGCCCAAGTTCACTCTCAGAAGCAGAGAGACGATCTAGCCCAAAGCCTACAGGCTCGGAATTTAAGCATCACCTGGTGGGATTATAAAGCATTGAGAGAACATTGTCCATATTCTAAATGGAAATCAGCAGTCAGAATTTTTGTGCACCACCCCAATAATATCATAGCAGCTCCCCCTGATGGCTTTGCAGCAGTGATTAACAGCTCAGACAACGAAGAAGAAGAAGTGGGTATTCACCCACGAAAGCTCATGCTGCAAAACCTCTGTTAGTCTATAAGGTGCCACAGGATTCTTTGCTGCTTTTACAGATCCAGACTAACACGGCTACCCCTCTGATACTTAGCTCAGACAACGTTTCAGGACCGTGAACATTCCTGCTGAGTCTGACAACACCGAAGATGCTAGTGTAAATCCAAGGGAGTGAACGAAAAAAAGGGGATATTAATTCGTATCTCTCAGAGGCAAGGGAAAGGGAAATGACAGGTATGCCAAATGACGAAGCAAGGGAGAAAAAAAAAATCACTTCTTAGCTCCTTGGATTCCTAGCTTCTTGGTACTATCAGAAGGTAAACACAACATACTGAAGCGTTATTGCAAAAGTAATTTGTGATGTCCTTTTAATGTGGCCACTTACTCCATGCTTTGAGCTAGGGAAAGAATAAAGAGGCTGAGGCAAAATATGTATAACCTTTTTTATATATAAGGCACCTGCTGTTACATAAGTAATTATTTGTGTTTTAAGAACGAAAGGCAGTTATCCTGTCAGCAGGGAAGAGCTGCATTAAACCCTGTTTTTTAAAACTATGGATGGAAACATAGTGGGGGGGAAAATAAGGAGAAAAGAGACTCTTCCAAGCCAGATGTTTGCTTTGAAATCTAATGGTGATCTTCCAATTATCCCACTTTCATCAGTGACATTGTAGAGGACTAGCATGCTTCAGCAGGAGGTTTTGTAGGAATTGCTCGTGCACACCATGCGTTTGCACAAATAAAGCACATTTCTATTGTTCCCTGTTCATTTCAGGCTATCTGTGGGGTTGGAGAGGTATGGCACACCCCAGCTTTCCTCAAGGTTGACTACTTTGGGCCAGATTCTGCCACTTTTGTAGGACACAAGCAGGGTCTTCCAGGGCACAAGTCTCTATAACTGGAGCTAAGGGTCCTGGTTCTATAGCTGGGGGCTGGAGCAGACTCTCATCCTCTCTGGATCAGTCACAGAGGGGGACACGTAGGATACTATAGTTCTATGATTCTAGGTCTACCCTGCAATTAAAAACCTGCGGCTGGCCCATGCAGCTGACTCGGGCTCGCAGGGCTCGGGCTAAGGGACTGTTTAGTTGTGGTGTAAATGTTCAGGCTTGGACTGGATCCCAGGCTCTAGACCCTTACCCCAAGCCCGGGCAGCCCGAGTCAGCTGGCACGGGCCAGTCGCAGGTGACAAAATTGAAGATTAGATATACCAGGGGTAGGCAACCTATGGCACGGGTGCCGAAGGCGGCACACGAGCTGATTTTCAGTGGCACTCACACTGCCTGGGTCCTGGCCACCGGTCCGGGGGGCTCTGCATTTTAATTTAATTTTAAATGAAGCTTCTTAAACATTTTAAAAACCTTATTTACTTTACATAGAACAATAGTTTAGTTATATATTATAGACTTATAGAAAGAGACCTTCTAAAAACGTTAAAATGTATGACTGGCACGCGAAACCTTAAATTTGAGTGAATACATGAAGACTCGGCACACCACTTCTGAAAGGTTGCCAACCCCTGAGATATACCCATGGGTTGCAGTTGCTAATGGTGTACATTACTCCTCAAGTAGTAGTATTGATTTCAGTGGGACTACTCAAAGAGTAAGGCACTACTCAACATGTGAAAGCATATCCGAATCAGGCTCTGTGAGTGCACAGATGCACTGTTTTAATAAAAAGAAACCCTAGCTAAATCTGATCCCCTTACAATGAATAGTACCTCACACCACAATTAGTCCTGTGGAGGTCAGTGGTAATACGCATGGAGTAAGGTGATATATAACGTGAGTAAGGGCATCAGAATTTGGTCTTCAGTTTAGCTCCCTAGGAAGTTTCACCCCCATCCTCCCCATCATGTACTGGAAGAAGAGGAAACTGGAATTGTATGAAAATAGCAAGTGAATTTTGCTTATTTTAAAGGCACAGTGTCTGCATGGCTTATTATGAAACAACCCCTAAATTAGATCTTGCAGATTACCAACACCACGTGCAATAGGCAAACTTCACAGCCTTTTAAAAAATGAAGCGTCTTGCAATTTCATTTAGATTTCATAAGGCAGCTACAGTGGGTTAAATACCAACCTGACTAAAAATGCATATTAAATGAGGAGTGACAGCAATGTAATTTATGCAGATTATCACACAGTTGCTAATCCCAAACTGTTTTCAATAATAAATTATTGCTTTAAGATAAATCAGATTTAATTTATTGTAAGTGTGTGTACGGAAGTGTTGATTTTTAAAGTGGTGTCACTATCTAAACCTTGGCAAAACTGTCACGTGCCATGAGAACGGTTCCTTCAAATTGGATCTTGCATTGTTTAAAATACCAGGCCTGAGTCATTCAAAGGATCAATATATGGTATTTATATCTTAGCATTTCACAATCTTTAATGTATTTATCCTCACAACACCCTGGTGATGCAGGACAGTGTGACTATCCCTATTGTACAGGGGGGAAACTGAGGCACAGGCAGGCTAATTTACCTGACCAAGGTGACACAGAAAATCTGTGGCTAAGCAGGGAACTAAACCCAGATCTCCCAAGTGCTAGGTGAGTGCTCTAACCATTGGATCATCCTTCCACTCTTCCTCTTGACTTCCCAAGTGCATGGTCCATAACCTGCTGAAGTCAATGGAAAGCTTACTAATGACTTCAGATGGCTTTGTATCAGACCCTGAAGCCTTGGTCAACATAGTAGTGACTCAAAAGTTTCACCGCTAGTAGGTGACCTCTGTGAAATGAGCTAGTTCAGTCCAATTCCTAATAGCATGCATCATGAGACCCACGAGAACTGAACGAGTAGTGGGGAATACAGTCTATGAATGTATCATTTTGAATCCCAAAGCCAATACTGATGGGGCAGCCATGTTCCTGGCCCTTTTGTGCTCATTTTCTGTGTGCACTCAGAATTTATTAGCAAAATACTTGTGGAAAGTAGACTTGAAGCTGAAATGCTCAGACCTTTGTTGAAAATGACTTTAGAATTATTTGTTCATTTTTTAAAATTTGCCATTCACAAACTATTCTATATAGGGTCTTATACCTCACTTATCACGGTGGTATCTGAATGTCTTCCGGCAGCGCATTAAGCAATGTGACTACACATGCTGTTGGTTAGTTACAAAGGTTATCCAATCAGGGAAGAGAAACATAACCATATGACTTATGTAATTGAAGCTCAAATCCTACAGCTGGACCTCTCTGGGTGTACCTTTGAACTTACATGGAGCTCTGTTGAAGTCACTTCAGGATTGGGATCTAACAATAATTTTGTAATGGACTGGTCATGACCCACATGAATAAATGTGAGACTTTTACCAGCTGCCCAGGAAGAATTTGCAGACAGAGAAAAAGACAAAAATTGAGGGTTGAAGCTTTATGGCTGGTCAGCAAGAGGAAACTTCCATTGCTACTGATGGCAATACTATGGTGATGCACAGGGAATAAGAACCCATGTAGAATAGAATAGCTACTTTCCCATACAGTGTGCTTGTTCTGTGCAGGAATAGTTTCATTTTCCAGGGCTCTCAGTGTCGCTCCTTAATCAACACTAAAGTCACTTTGAAAGGAAAAAGAACCCAAAACAAAACAGCAAGGGTGACTATAGTTTCTCTGGATTACACATGGTTAAAAAGGAACGTAAATGAATCCTCTTAGGGTTTACAGTCTTATTTTTATCCATTCACAATGCAAAACTTTATGTTATACTGTAAAAAACCTTTCAAATGCAGGATTTCACTGCAAATATGTCCATTCCTGCAGTAGATAACCATGAAGAAAGAGCTCCATGCTGCTAGGAAATGTGTTTTGGATCCATGCACATGAAATGCGTTCATTTAACAGCCCTTTTTCTTTAACGGATCACCGCTTTGCTGCTCTTAGGTTTTATTTTATTTTATCATCAGAGATTCATTGAAAAGGGCTTTGTTCCATTTCTCTTTCTATTGTGTTTGGTAAACCAAGCAGCTATTCTTTTAACAGATTTGCTCCTTTTGCTAGCCTTTGTCCGATCCCTCTTTTGTCTCCATGTGGTGGTATATTTCGCAGCAGCCCAGTCATTCTGCTTATCCTTCAGGAGCCCTCTCCAAGTCTGGCTGAGCACTCCCTCTCCTGCTGCAGGGAAAAGGGAGACCAGATGGAAGTACTGCACAGTCCTCAGGCAGTTGCACCTGCCAATCTGTCTTGCATTTGTAGAAGGCATGTTCTTCACAGGAAAGGGGGTCAGACAGGGTGGTGAAGGCAATGTTTTCAGCCCCACATGTGAGTATTGGAGACAGGAACTGATCACAATAACCATCTGCCTGTTGTAACAGATCAGTGGTCATCTATGACTTCAGAGATATTGCCATATTGTACACCATAGCCATTGGTGACAGGAGAAAAACCTCTGAAACCATAGGCTGCTTTGGCTAATGGAGAATCTCCAGTATTGGGTTCTCTGACACACAGCTGAGCAGTTCTGCTTGCGTACAGTAGAGGGCAAAGGTACACGTATGCACTAGCCATTTCCTTTCCTTGCACCTTACTCACAATTAATTACATCAAACACCAGGATGATTGCTTTTAAGACAATTTAAGGAAGACTTTGATCTATACACTAAAGTCATACCTCCATTTTAGAGGTATGACTTTCATATATAAATCAATCCGTACTGGCTACTGCTGTGACATTTTCCCCTGTGCAGTACCACTTTAAGGGAAATACTTCTGAAAATCATCCACCCTGCCAGTAACAGACCTCGCTAATTAATAGATATCTAGACTAAATATGCAAGTTATGTCTCCGACCCTTGGTGGATGTAGTGCTCAGCCATGATCTCTTAGTGAAACTCCAGCTCTACTTGGAATTGCTGGATGGAGTATGGCAAAGCAGCTAAATCTGGCCCTAAATCCCCAGGGATGAATAACAAAGTTTAGATCCAGGTCCAAACTTCCCCAAAGTTAGCGAGGACTCGGAGACCTAGAGTTTTGCTTTAATCCCCTGTCTAATTCTTATTAGTGATGGATATTCATGCAGTGCCTTTCATGCAGCTATTAAAAAGATCTCTGCAAGACGATTTACAAACTACAATAAACAGAGAGATTCTTTCACCCACCACTGAAAGGCAGTTGAGGAATAATGGCTGGTTAACAGTGCACTGAAACATTACACAAGAGTTCTGGACGGAGCGGTAGCACCTTGTTTTAGAATGTTTCCTGGATCATTTTAGTGAGAGTGTAGCTGGGAGTGGGATTTTAACAAAGGAGTGAGATGGCTCCATTTTCTACTGTGTTCTGAACCAGAGAAACAAAGAGGGAGAAATTAGAGAAGAGGTGTGAGAGGCAAGGGGGTGGGAAAAAAACAATACAAGATGAGAAATCCGGTTTTCTATTGGTGATTTGCTTGGGAGAGGCAGCTGCAGTTAGAAATTGACTTGGGAGTCATAGAAACCTGGCACAGAGCGTGACTGCTTTTGTTTATTTCCTGAGAACCCAGGCTTGCCAATAAAGAGCCTGGCAAAGAGCACTTGGGGCATTTGACCTTTGTGTGCTATTGGCAACTTGAGCAAGAAAACCAAACCAAATCAAAAAGGGAAACAACCCAGTGGCAAGATGTCCACCTGCTTTCAAACCAGAGGGACAGCACATGGGGCAAAGGGCTTGCCAGTCTAGAACCAAGCACAGGTTTCTTAGCAGCTTGCACAATGTGCCTTCCATCCAGTTTCTTTTAGTATCGGATTCCAAAATGCTGCTGTCTTTCTCACCATGCTGGAAGGGGACCCAACCTCACACCAGGTCTCATCCAGGTATGGGAACCTGTGACTTTTGTAAACAAGTGACAAGGTATGCAGGACAAAATCACATCAACATTTCAGGATAGAATAATTTCCCCCCATCTCCTGAAAGTCCAGAAACAAGTGAACTGGAGGGGGGAAAAAAGACACCAGAGACAGAAAAACGAATCACTGACAGCAATAGCTTCACTCATTATCTTATTTTTTAGGTTTGATTTTTAAAAAAGTCATTATGCTTTGGGGATGAATTAATTCCAGAATTTAGAGAAGCCAAAGAGAAGAGATGGGAGGGGACATGTAATTAAATACTTATTCTTTCCCAACGATTGCTTTAGAAAACATCCCAGCTACATGCTTTGCCAGAGGGCTGATCTAGACAAAGAAGCTGCATGAAAGGATGCTAAAATGAAGCACATTGCAGCAAGGATGCACATCCAACAAGGAGGAAAAAGCCTAGGTTATAGGGGAAGCTTGAAGAGAGCTGGCGACACAGCTAATGCTGCACTCATTCAATGATCGAATCCTAAAATGCTGACCAGAGTTTGGGGAAACTGAAATTGCCATTTTGGCCACATTTGGTTAAATTTTGCTCCCTTTTGTCACTGGCCAGACTACCGAGTTTTGCTAAGAGCTAGATTATCACAGCTTTTCCTCCGCTGTGCAGGGGAAGAAGGGAGAGGACGCGCCCCCTCTTCCCTCTCCTCCCCCCCACCATTTCTCCTGTTCAGATTGTCTCTCCATCTGCAAGGGGGTGAGCTGCAGGGAGAGGCCACTGAAGAATGGGAGTGGAAAGAGACCTTGGCTCCTCCCTTACACACCCACTCTCCTTGGTCAAAGTAACTGGCTAAGCATGCAGTGGGGAATAAGCTGTTCCAGAGAATGGGGTGAAAAAACTTATGTCTGGGCCTTACTGGTTCCCCAGAACAAGTGGGGGGCAGGGGATGAATGGCAATTCTGAGTCGCCACTGCTCATTCTCTGGCCTGCTCCTACTAGCAGAGCTCATATTAAACATGCTCCATTCATTTCAGAAATCCCAGGCCTGACTGTGCGTCATCTTGGCTGTAATATTCAGAATCCAATGGAAGATTCATGTCTGGGAGATCCATTCCTCAGTACTGTCATGTGCACGTTTTCCAGCATTACAAATCAACTCTTGTAGTAATATCTTTCAAATAGCTTTGGAGCTCTGCACCGTCCCATGGGATGTACAGTAAACATTCAGTGTGTGTAGAGACAGCACACCAAAAATTCTGCTGGGTGATCAAGATGGGATTAAGTATGATTTATGAATAAGAATGTGCCATAAGAATTATATTTCACAGGCTGTGCCTACGTGGGCACTGATTCTCCTCCCTTATACTGGTGTAAAACAGGTGTAACTCCACTAAAGTCAATGCACATACATGGTGTAAAAACAAGAAGAGGATCAGACCCCAGTTAGTCAATATACATATTTCTAGAGCACATGGGCCCAAAGTCTCTGCTCCGTTAACCTTTGTAATCAGGTGGCAAGTATCTAGTGAAGAGCCAGTTAAGCTTAGGAAAAGTGAGCTTTTCTGTAGTTTCCAGTTTCAGTTTTATTCCTTTTTTTAACTCATCACATCCTAGGTAGAAACCAAGAAGTTGTTCTGAATAGTCTCTAGAAGTTGTGCAACCATGGTACTTTCCCATCTTTAGCTCTAAGCGCTCATCGAACACTTTTTTTAAGGCCTTGCCTATGTGAGGAAATTGCACGGGTTTAATCTAAATCAGTTTTTAAACAGATGTATTCAAATTGCTGCAAACCCCTCTGTGGACAGTCCTATTTCATTGTAGCTTAAACCTATTCCCAACTGAACTGATATAAGCCTGGTTCAAACAGTCAAAGCTGCCAGGAGTCAGCAGTCTCATGCTTGTTAAGCCTTGACTGGGCTTTTTGGGTTAGGACCAGGGAGCAAAGTTCCTTTCCCAGCCTCATCTAGCATTCCCCCTGCGAAGAAGCAGGCACACTTTCTTATATTGCCTGGTGGGTCCTGATTTGCTGCTATGTCCTGGCCCTTCTAGCTGCCGGAGGACCAAGTCTTGTTGGTTCCACCAGTACCATAGCCTGAGTAGCTTCTCTAGGCAGTGATCAGAGACCTAAACTTGCTGCCTCACTTTCCCAGGTGATACTTTTCCTTTGGGTGGGTGTGTCAGGGTAGCAACAGTCCAGTAGAGGCCGAGAAGGCCTGGTACACCCTGTCAATCAAAGTAGAAAAAGACTCAAGAGAATTAAAAATACAGGAACAAAAATATACTTTTTAAAATTGTTAGGCCCCACACCAAATGAAATCACTTCATTTGCAAAAATTCCCATAGCAACTTTGCAATAAAAAAAATGTGCAGGAGATCAGACTAAAAAACCCCCACTGTGTTAAAACAAGCCTTTTTCTAGGTAAACAAAACAATTTTCCAGGTTGATACAAGCTTCTGCCAGGCTTCCAGGCTAAATACATTCTTACAGGAGTGGTACAGGTCTCTGCCTAAGCCAGCTTCCCAAGCTAACTAAGTCCTGCTCTACACACAGAGTTTTGTATCTGTATAGCTATTTCAGGTAGGGTGTCATTTATTTTTTTTACCCAAATAGTTATCCCAGTCCAACTCTTAGTGCGGATGCAGTTAGTCTGGCATGAAGGTGTCTTATACTAGTATAACATATTCCCCTTTCCATACAGGAATAAAGTATACTGGCATAAGGACTTTCATACTGGTATAGCTGTGTCCACCATGGGGGCAGGGGACTGTACCACTTTAGCTATATTGGTAGAGGTAAACAGGTATAACTTATGTGCATAGCCAAGGCCAAAGTCTTCCAAAGCTGGAGGGCACCTTGCCTGAGCTAACCGCCTGTGCTGACAACTGTATTTTTCAAGACTGGAGCAGGCTTTGGCTCCTTCCCCAGTAGGCTTTGGCCAATCAAGCTTCTCCTCCTGACTCCCAATAGCATCTCCCCACTAGCAGCAAACACTGCAGTCAGGTCCAGGAGAACTCAGGTCCAGGAGAACTCCTTGGGTGAAATCCTGGCTCCACTGAAGTTAATGGGAGTTTTGTCAATGAGGTCAAAGGAGCCAGGATTTCACCCCCGCGAAATGTGTGTAGGGCACAGGTCCTCCAAAAGAAAAGTGTTAGCTTACAAGAGCACACGCTGAAGCTGGCTTTTACCATCTCACTTCCCTTAGCACTTAAAAGGAATTAACACCAGTTACCCATCTAGCCTTGTGCCCACCAACCCCCCGGGGCTCCCCACTGCCAGCCACAGTCAACTCCATCACAGGCAGTATGGCTGACACTCTTCTTTTATGGTAATGTGACCTTTTGCTCAGTAAATGTCCAGCCTTCATAGCTGAAAAGCAGCGACACACATTGGATAACTTGTGATTCAGTTAAATAACCCTAGAGATCATCCTTGCAGCCACTTATCTGCTCTATGGGTGTGATCCAACATCACTGGGGGCTTGGATCGAGCCCTCAGCTCTTCTCAGGTGGTTAAAATTGAAGCAAAGCTTGTCTAATGTACCTAAGACACTCATCCCCTCCTATTCATTGTGAAGAAAACCCTGAGTGATTACATTAAGGCAGTGGGCAAAGCAATGGATAAAAGTGAGCCCAGAAATCCTGAGTATTTTCATTAGAATCATAGAATATCAGGGTTGGGAGAGACCTCAGGAGGTCATCTAGTCCAGGCCCCTGCTCAAAGCAGGACCAATCCCCAACTAAATCATCCCAGCCAGGGCTTTGTCAAGCCTGACCTTAAAAACCTCTAAGGAAGGAGATTCCACCACCTCCCTAGGTAACCCATTCCAGTGCTTCACCACCCTCCTAGTGAAAAAGTTTTTCCTAATATCCAACCTAAACCTCCCCCACTGCAACTTGAGACCATTACTCCTTGTTCTGTCATCTGGTACCACTGTAAACAGTCTAGATCCATCCTCTTTGGAACCCCCTTTCTTTGTTGTCTGCCGTAAAGAAGCAATGAACGACATCTTCCAAAGGGATCGACATTTAAAACAGCCATTCCAGTGCAACGGGGCCCCTGCCCTGTTTGCTGGAGGCCTCTGAATGCTACTGTAACATAAATATAAAATAATAATAATGATGTGGCGCTCAGCCATTTTTAATATTGCATTTTGCTGCCAGCATAAGCAATCGTGGTGGCATTTATTGCTGATGCTAGCCCTTAAAGCGGCGCTAGAAATATGTATGCCCTCCCCCTGAAAGCTAGCACGACATAGCTTAAGAAAAAGATATGCAATTGTTGGGCTGGTTGTTCACACATCGGTGGTGAAACTTATTGCTTTTCTCTCTGTTTCTCTGAGTGTATGCCTCTGTTGATGAGTAAGCTATCGTGCTACAAAGCACAGTAAAGATGGAGGAGGATTTTCTGCTTGGGAGAGAATAGACTGATGCAGTCTGTTCCAAGAACCTTTGGAAGCCAATATTCTCAACAATAGAGAATGGCAACAGATCAAGAGCACTTGTGTCTGCTACTTTCTGGTTGGGAGATTAGGCTATTTGCAGACTTTTAATTTGTTTTTCTTTTAAAAGGCAGAAGGAAGGGAGGTACAGAATGATACTGACAACAGTGTGAAGAGCAAACATATCCATGTGTATTAAAATAGAAGTATATTTCTGTAAATGTCTATCTACAGAGATTCATCCATTTTGCTCTCACATTCATCCAATAAATTCATCATTCTAATAAAAAGTATTTTTTCTAAGATTGCCAGTTCAGCCAGCCCAGGACACCAACCTACAATATTCAAGCTTCTTGTTGATTTCCATTGTTGCAGTATCATCCTTTTAACACTAGCTGTCGCACATAAAAGAAATAGTTTTGTGATCCATTTATATCCCAAATGCACTAACTAGTATCCAAAATGTCTCTAGGGATATCAATTACAAAACAGCAACATAACTCAAACAAGCCAACATTTAGGGCCAGGTTTTCAACTTAACTTTAACATGCCCTCCATGTATGCACCTTCAGTTGTGAAAACATCCCATGTCTCCTGACCCTTGTGCTATAGTCACAAGATTCATTCCACTCTCCATAGGCAATAACAATTCCAATTTTCCAGCAAGTACTATCACCTTAGGTTTGTTTTTGTTTTTAAACATTCTTAGTGGTGTTCATGCCCTGAAGAGAATTTTCTCCTGGATAAATTCCATCTTGAGATCATGGCAGGATGTATTTTTGCTAACATATTTTGTCCCAGTGTTGCTATCACTGTACAACTTGTATGGATGAATGGATACCACGGTGTCAGTTTTGCAGCCCTTGCTGTGACAAAACTTCTAGTGGCTACAGAGGAAGTTTTGTCTGAGTAAGGACTGCAGGATTGGGCCCCCTTGTTGGGTCTCACCCAGTCATTCCAAAGATTCTCAGTTGAACATTTATTTTGAGGACCCGTGGGCTTATTAAGAACATACAAAAGACCAGAGAGAGGTGACTGATGATATGATCTGCTTGGTGCTTACTAACTGGCTCATTGATGTCTCATTTGTAAATACTGCCAGTAATTTTCTTTCTAAATTAAAGGATTCTCTGATCTCTAAAGAAGGAAAGTCTACCCTCCTCAAAGGGTCTATTTTATCTCCTTCTGGGAAAGCTCATGTAAACTAAGGTCCAGGAGCGCCGCCAGCCTTTTCGGCGCCCTAGGCGGCGGAAGGTCCCGCCCCCGAAATGCCACCCCCGACAGCGGCGGCGGAAGGTCCCGCCCCCAAAATTCCGCTGACGACCGGGGCGCCGCCAAATAGTAGCGCCCTAGGCGACCGCCTAGGTCACCTAATGGGTTGCGCCGGCCCTGCTAAGGTCTGATTTACACTATGGACCGATATCGGTATAACCACATTACTGCATTAGTGCAGCTGTTCCGATGCAGCATTTTAAGTGTCAGCTTTCCCTAAATTGTCTCTGCCATCTCATGCCTGGAGCTGCTGCACAAGTTAGTACAATAATGGTAGTAGTGATATCATTAATGCTCAGTGCCGGTGACATAGCAGTTGATGCTCATAGGAAGCACATTATATTTGCACTGGCTGCCATCTGACTTGGGGATGAAGCCGTGGTATTCTTTATGACCTATATACACTTCAATGGTTTGGGTTCCACCTATCTGAGAGATCACGTGTCTCCCAGCACAAGACCAGGCAGTTGCAATAATCTGAGATGCTCCAGCTAACAGCCCCCTGCTTGAAGAAGAGAAGGTTGCCAATGGGGCATTCTCAGCAAGGGGTCCTGAGCGCTGCAATTCACATCTCCTTTGCCCCACCAGAATCTGGAGTTGATGGTTTTCAGGGCATGCGGCAAGGCTCACCTTCACTTCAAAACTTTGGCTCTGTGCATGTGTGACAGAGTAATGTGAGCTTAGCATCATGTTTGTACTAAGACATTGGAGAACTTCCCTAAACATACCTCCCCGACCCCAGAACAAACATGTTCAAATATCTGTGCACTTAGGTTTTGTCACGTCCCTAGGAAGTTAGGCATGGTGTGATGCGTACCTTTCAATACCAACTGCTGAATGGTGATGCAAAGCAGGATTTCTTCCTCAGCTAGCCCCCTTACTCTTCTCTGACAGCCCAAGCACTGCTTGGTTGCCATTTTGCAGTGGGAATAGGAGAAATACCATCCAAAAGAAAGCGGAGCCAAGTGTTTGATTTGGATGCTGAGGCAGAGCGTGTCTCATCAGAGCGGTGGTGCTCTCATTACTAGTTTTGTTCCATCAACCTATGTGTGTTTTGCAATGAACACCAAGAACATGTCATGGATCAACGGGGGCGATGATAGGAGAGACCGCAGGCAGCTCTGGTTGAGTGCATCAGTGATTAGTTCCCTCAGGAGTTTGAGCTCAGGGTGGTTTTCTTGCCTGGGTGAAGATAAATCGAACTCTGACTTTACATACTATGACCAGTTCCCTTGGGATAATCTCCCAGGGAAATGGAAGACATACTCTCACTTGGGATATTTAAACCCACACCGGACATGTTATTAGTAAACAAACTGTAGGAAACGAGGGAACTGGACTGGACAATGGAACAGGAGCTTTTATCGCTAACGCCTTTGATTTTCTGAAGAGTCAAGGGAGTTGGATTCCGGAAGGTTACCATACAAATAACCCGGAAACTAACCATTTTAAAAAATAAACCTTACATACAGTGCATTTTGTCCAACACAATTCCAGCATTTATGGCCTATGACAGCCACTGCTAGACATCAGCAAGGATAGAGCCTCTGACATTTAATTCCAAAGCCCAGGCCTCTACTTTGAGCTAATGGAATAATCCTATTAGCTGGTAGCAGTAGTAGTCTCTTATCCTCTATGTGCACCAGCTGCTAGAGAGGAACATGGCGGACTTAGCCAGTATGCTGCTTATACAGGAATCACTGTAATCACTGCTGAAGTGCAACCAACTCTGGAGTGAAATGAAGCAAGTGTTAAATTGTACAAAGCAACATTAGAAAACCAGCTAGGACAGGAATTAAAGAAGAATATTGTATCCACTCAAATCTATGCAGGGAATTTATTTGCCCTGTTTAACACCCCCCCCCCCACACACACACACGAAGCCAGATTCTGGGTTGCTCCAGAGGCTGGTGTTATTCCTGATGCAAATAAAAGGAGCTTCTTGTTAAAGACATAATAACACATCACGATTTCTTGTTTTATTGCATTTGGCAGTGCTGGGCAGCAGACAATGCAAGGCCAGCAACCAGGAAAAGTCGGAGAACGTACACTTCAGTCACTAACAACATTGGCAGCATCCTGCCCTCCAAAGATCAGCTCAGCCCAAACATACATCGCCAGAGTCCTAGCCTCACAGACAGCACAGCCAACGCAATTCACTGTAGCGCTGAGAAGATGATGTCTCGTCTTTCTCTCTGATTTTTAATGGACTTGTGATCTGACTGCACAAGATAAAAATCCCCCACCTGATCGAAGAGGTGAGCACCATGAGTTGTCGTCTGAGGTGAAAACTATCAGCCAATACATTTTTCATGGGCTTGTTGTTACATGTTCACGCTTCCCCCACACTCCCCCAAAACGGTAGGGAAATAAGTCTGAATCCATAAAGTTCTCAGTCCCCTATGGCTACACGCGAGTTGTTACAGCAGCATAAATGTTAACTGGCACAGCACAGGAGAGGCAGAGCGTGCTGGCCTTTCTTTGCGGTAGAGAAGGATGCTTTGGAGCAGTTTTGTAATTAATGTCCGTTTCTTTCTTTCTTTCCCTTCCAAAATAGAGTTTGAAAAGGCAGCGGGTTCTTGCTGAATGCAGATAATGGGCAAGATCCTGCATGATGCCCTGGCTGCATTGTGCCACTCCAGAGGCTCAAAGCAGCTCCAAACTTCACTTACCTGGTTACTTTGAAACTCCCCTGGCCTCTGCTTAGGGGAAACCTTGGAGGGTATAAAACTACCCCTTCCTCTCTTGGCTCCCCAGGTGGTGGGTGTGAATACATCTGTGTAGACCACCTAGGAGCTGAGTTGGTGTCTGTGTGTGTTTCTTTCAAACATTATTCATAGACTTGTCGGATGCCTGTGGGGTTTGGAGTGAAATTCATTTTGCTCGCGCCATGAGGCTGCTGCAGAAGAAGTGCATGGCTGAGCTGCGACGGCGACATCCACTCTCCAGCCCAGGTCTAAGGCATACTGCAGCAGCACCATCTTGCTGGAATAGTGGCTGTTGTCAACCCCAGACCATTTGCTCACTGCATCAGAGCCACTGGCTTTGTGAATAGATAGAGCCTTCCCCTGGCTCTACCCTCATTTGCCTGTAACATCACCCCCCACAATGGCTTATTCAGGCCCGGCAAAGCCCCCGTCCACGGGCACCAGAGATGCTCCATGCACAGCTCCAGCATGGAACTTATGTGATGGATTAGGCCCTGTCCGTGAGGGTAAGTTTCCCCCCTTGCAACAGATGTGTCCTGTTGTGGCCCAAAGAAACACACTGCAAAGCAACCAAAGGCCTTTCCCAAGTGAGAATGTCACAGCTTTCCTTGTTTGTTCCTTAGAAGAAAAGATATTTTATATTTTTTTTAAAATGGCAATTTTGCTGGTAATAGTCAGATTTGTCAAGGTGCTAGCAGGAGGCTTTACAACCAGCTTGACAAATCTCTGCAAAAATAACCACCTCTGCCTGCTGGTATAAACTGCTGCAGCCACATATTTAAATGGGGAAAATCAAACACAGGAATAATCTAGTAATGGTAGGTTGGTCTTGATGGAAACAAACTCCTCTGTTATTTTTGGCTTTGCTGTGGTCCTGCATGGGCTAATGCTATAAGTGGCTAATATATGTGGCACAAAGGCCAGGGAAGTAGTTTGGAAATTGGCCTTTTCCCTTCCAGTTCCCCCATTCCCAACCCCTGAGCAGTGTTTCTCCCCAAATTTATTATTATGGTGCATTTTCTTGCATAGTAAAATCCAGCACCATTGTTTTAAGATAAATGTATCTGAAACTGCAGAAATCCAGCACTGGTGCTTAAAAAATGACATCCAAATGTGATGTGTTCACCCCAACAACAGACAAATTATTCTGAATAAGGGAGAGCTGTTCAATTTCAATGATTACGTGCAATTCTCTGCCTATTTGCTGCTGCCCGTTTGGAGGCAGGGTAGTTCTGCTGATATAGTGTTCTTGGGGGCTGGACCAGCAACCCTGCCAAGTTCACCTGCTATCTCCAAGGTAGGGAGCATGAGAATCCACTCCATCCCATTGCCTAGGGTGAAGTGTATCCCCTTCTCTTGGTCAGCCTACCCCACCCACTCCTGTGTTTTGGAGAGGTGTGACATTCCCTCCTCCAATGAGAACATTAGGTTGACCAGGGGATCATCTTTGTCATTGACTCCTGGACCACAGGGTTGGTCATGTGGGGGCAGATTTTCAGAAGAACTCATGGCTGAATTTTCAAGTGCACAGCATGCACAATTGGGGGCACACTTTGAAAGATTCTCAGCGACCAGCAACTCCCATTGTGACATTTAGAAGCAGATTTCCAGAGGAGCTCAACACCCAACATGCTGTGCTCTTCTGAAAATCTGTCCTTTTTTGTTCTGGTGCCGAAATGGGAGCTGGCCTCTTTTGAAAATCTGGGCCTAAATGTTATAACTTTTATTTTTTGACAGCTGAATAAAAATACAAGTATTGGAAATGAGAGCTGGGTCTGAATCGGAACACTTGATCCAACCATGTGACCTCCAAGCACAAAGATTGGAAAATCTTTGCAGCCAAACTTGGCTGCAAACAGTCATCCTGAACTAACTAAATAATAATAAGAGATTGCTGCCTCAGGACTGATAAAATTATTGCCCAAATAGTTAAAAGGCCAAATGTAGCAAATTCTGGGAAGGTGCCTCCATTCACCACTCCGGAGCCTGAGTCCTCTGCTTGAACCCCCAAGCTGCAATGGGATGGAATGTCAGGATGTCACCTGTTCCATTCAGCAGCACTCAAGATCCTTATGCAGCAGGACATAATATTTGTTGCTGCAAACCTTCTACAGTTCTTTAAGCTGTCTATGAAATAAAAAGAACAACAACGGTGAATGGAGCCTCAATGAAAGTTAAACCTCAGAAAGAGTTTTTGGTTTTCAAGAAAACAAACTGGCTAGGGGCAATCAGTGCTAAAATTATCTGTGGTTCCAGGGCAGCCCAAACTTATCTGCTCCAGGCCATTCAAAATGTCCAGCAGGTTGGCTGGAGCTCCTGGCCTTGGTGGCTCTGAGGTGCCTTACAGTCATTAATGCTCTAGGGCAGTATCCACCAGGCAATGTGAAATCACTGACTGGTCTGAGCCATGGACCAAGACAGCACCCAAAAGGCCTGTATAGCCATGAAGCTGGCCTGTCCCAACACCGTGGATTGGAACTACATCCCCAGTTGTATCCATAAAAAGCTACTAGCAGTAACTGCTGAGCAATCAGAGCACAGTTACCTCATTTGATCAGTGCTACTGAATGAAAGGGAGCAGTTAAATGGTTTAAAAATGAATAGGCAGTAATAAAAATAATATTGAGATTAAAAGGCTAGTCTCTGCCCGAGATGCTGCCCCTATACCCCTAGACACTTTCCTCCAGCCTCAAACTGGCAACTCTCTTCTCCCTCCGGCACAGAGATTTAACACTTCTATCAATCTATCTAGATATTTACATGGCCTTCATCACCATCATCTCTGAGCACCTCACAACCATTGCTGGATTTTATCCTCACAACATCCCAGTGAGGCGGGGAAGTACTCTCTCCATTTCACAGATGAGGAATGTATGCACTGGCTAGATTAGTGGCTTGCCTGAGTTCACACAGGAATGCTGTGATTGTGTCAGAAGCTGACCCCAGGTCTTGTGGGTCCCAGTCCAATGAGCTCGCTACTGGACCATCCTCCCTACTCTTACCCATTTCCACCCCTTCCCAAGCCTTAGCACACCTCACTTCTTCACGCGATTGATTAGCGTGGGATTTGGCTTTCCTAGCATCTTCCATCCTTGGCGTATGCTCTTCTGCTTTGCAAATCAAAAGGTTAAACACCAGTGCCGGTGTAGGCAAATTCAGCAGTCAGTACATGCTCAGTCAAAGCTCACTCTCTAGCCTTAGGTATCAGAACCAGTTTCTGTTCAGAGAGGGGATATGGGCCAGCAGGATGAGCCAACAGGAGTTTGATTTAACATCTCATCTGAAGGGTGCCACCTCTAATAGGGTAGCATCTTTCTTCAGTACTGTACTGCACTGTCATCCTTGAGATGAGCCTAAAGCCATGATGTTAGACTTTAACTCCTGATCTCCTGGCCAAGAGGCAATAGTGCCACCAGCTGAACTGAACTGTCCTGTCACAGTAATAATACTTCTAAACTGAACAGCCAAAGTTGGAGAAGCAGTGATATCTTAAACAAGCCGTAGGGGTTTTATCGTTTTGTTGGGTTGCGGGTATTTTTTGTGAGACTGTGGCATGCAAATATATGCCAGTCCCACAGCCAGAAGTCTAGCTCCCAACCATGCTAAGATTATGATTTCAATGGCATTACTGTGGTGCTCAGCTGTGCAATGGTGGATCAGGCCCTCTATGTTTGCAATGTATTCTATAGGAGGACGTGCTAAAGTATATAAAATGATGAATGGTGTAGAGAAGGCAGATCCCTGTCTTGTAATACAAGCACAAGGGGACAGTCAACGAAAGTGAAAGGGAGTGAATTCAAAATTGGTAAAAGGAAATACTTTTCATATAATGCATAATTAGCTAGTGGAACTCATTGCCACAGGATGACAATGAGGCCAAGAACTTGGCAAGATACGAAGAGGGACTGGATATTTATATGCATAGCAATAATACTCAGAGATATAATCATAATGGAAAGAATATAAAACTTTATGCTTCAGGATTTAAGCCAATCTCTATTAGAAATTAGGATGAGACCTACATGAGGGAAGCAGATTATTTCACAACAGCCTATTGCAAGGTTTCTTGCATCTTCCTTTGAAACATCTGGTACTGGAACTGTACTGGAACTGTCAGAGGCAGGATACTGGACTAGATGGACCATCGGTCTGACCCAGTCTGGCAATTCCTATCTTGCCAGTAGAATTTGATGAGCTACATATAAAGAATAGTGTGAATTTAACCCTTTTTCTGGTTGTGAAGTGTCCATGACCAGACATTGATTTTTATGAATTTGTTTCTTATATGGAATTGATCAAAAGACACTTGAAATGAACGTATTTCAGACAGTGGCTTCTCCATGAGCTGTTTGCTTCAACTGCATCTTCAGCTATTTGCTATTCATTGCTGATGGCGACAGATTGGTCACCTATCTCACATGGTACTGTTTCTGCACCCTGATTGGATGATTGGAGTTTTAGAATCAGAGCATGAACATTGGTGGCATGACTAGTGGATAGCAAGTACCTTTATTTGCACATATATACCCTTGTTGATACCCTTGCACCTTGTGGGCACATCCTTTGCCTTGAGACCAGTACAGAGTCACCCTACCGCCCCAGAGAGTACATTGGGAGATATATACTCTGAACTAACACACACTGACTGGTGGGTTGTAGTAGCAGGAATGGGGCTGCTCCTGAGTAGAATGAGTCTGTTCCACTGCTAAAGCCTATTAGAGAAGTAGCTTGTTCCCTTCAGCTTAGCTTGACATTTGTCAGTGTGTCTGTGGTCAGTAGTCAGAGCCATGGCCCCGCCTCCTTCTCCACATTCCTCTTGCCCCATTCGGGGAGTCAGGAAAGGGCAGTTTCTGTGCTCCAATGAACGTGCAATTCCACTTGGCCCTTACATAGGCCACGCAAGGGAAGAAAATTCTCCTTACTCCCTCCCTGACTGCATGTCAGCATCGGGGTTAAGCAGAATCTGGCCCACAAAGAACAGCCATCCCTGTCTGCAGAAATGTTGGCGTACAAGGGGACCACAAGCAGCGTGCACAGAGCTGTGAAAATGTGCACAGATCATCTGCCCCTTTCCCCCGCCATGCTTCACCCCAGCTCAGGACTCCTGGCTGCATTTGCCCAGAAGGCTGCAGGCAGAGAGGCCCTTGTGTAATATGCTGATGGAGCAAAGCCACTGCATGCTGCTGTCATTAACTCCCATTGTTCCTGAAGAGTGTGAGCAATCAGGAGATGCAAATTCCTCTAGTTATATCAAGCAGCAAACAAGTGAGTGGAGATGCGATCTATTATTTGGTCTGGAAGGTGCCCCTGTAACTGCTCACGCATCCCCCTCCCAGGGGAAGGAAGGAATGACTGTGCTGCTGGCCTTGTTCATGAGATCCCAGCAATTTGGCTAGGGGGAGGACTTGTGAGGAAGCTGCAGTAACACTGAGGGATTCACTTGGAGGATGCTGTGCGAGGGCTAACAAGAAATGGCATGAGCTTGCACATTGGAGAAACAGAGATCACGTCTCTTAACATTGCAAGGGAACCTGCTTATAATCAAGATCTGCCTAGAGAATTAGAGCCGTTAAAAGAATACCTATCTCCAGAGGAAAGCTACAAATATTGGGTCTGGCAGCTCTTCACTATCCCATATGCCTCATATAAGACAAGCCCAATATAGTCCCATAGAATGGTGGCAATGAAGCAGGGGTGACTTCCTTTCTCACAACGGGGATAACCCTTGTGACCCCTCTGCAGTTGGGCGTGAATTTAGGGCCTGATCCGAACCCTATTGGGAGTCTTTCCATTGACTTCAACGGGCTTTGGATCAGGCCCTTAGGGCTTATGACAATGAGAGGCTGATAGTAATGGCTACAGCTAGGCATGGTATGAAGTCCTGCTATTCATGTCTCCAATGGACATTTGGGCCATGCCCTCATAGTACCCTGGCTGTTCTGGTGCTAGGCTCCTAGACAGCTTTGCCAGTGCACCTCAGTACTGCCCTGTAGTATCCTTGCCCTGTCACCTTTGGACCTCTCCTAAACAGCAGTTAGCATCTATATCCAGTCCTTCCAAATTCTACGGTGGTTTTGTGATCTGCAGCAGTGAAGACTAGGATAATGAGACACCCCACTAATTCCATGTGAAAGTTCGGAGTTCATTCAGAATCTGAACCCAGAGCTTCAGAGCGGAACGGCTAGTGCATTAATTCATTGTGTAACACAGCCCCTCAGCTGCTTCTCAAGTCGAATTTGCTTCTGCTGGATGTTCTGTTGAACCCTCTCTGTTCATGGTCACTGCATTCATTTTAATTGCTGTTACTTTCACTGCAAGGTGCTTGTTGTTATTTATTATTGTCTATAAGACCAACAATTGATGATCTGCACAGATTTGTCATCATCGAATCGATGGACTACCAAGATCATTTGTATGACAGTCGCTCCGAAGGGTCTCAGTCAGGGGCCAGGACCCCGTTGTGCTAGGTTCTGTACAAACCCAGAACAAACAGGCAGTCCCTGACCCCTAGGTGCTTACAATCTAGGTGTAAAACCACGGACAACCAGTGGAGACAGACAGATGGGGGAACACAAAGAAACAATGAGACAATATTGGTCAGCATGATAAGCAGTGGTCTCAGCACACCATCTGCCTTGCCATTGTTAAGCCTTTTGTAGTCATCATGGCAAAGGAAAGTTTTACGGAGACATTTGAAAGAGAACAATGAGGTAGCTCTGTGGATATTTATGAGGTGCTCCTATATATATATATATATTAGTTCATTGTCTGTAGTATTATTTGGATACTATATTACGTATGGATACTCTTCAGTGAATGAACAGTTGATTCTTCAGGGCACTCTGAATTTAAGGACTCTTCTCTGTAGTTCTGTACTATGGATTCCTGTTAAATATCATTGCTTTTTATTATTAGAAATGGGCATGAATCAGAACCATAGAATCAAATGTTCCTGAACTATGGAGAAGTTCAGATCTCTAATCCAGAGCTTTCTGTCTTAGACTCATCTCTCTCATCTACTTCATCGTAAAGACTTTAGATTCAGCTGAGCCATTGGTATGCACTGCAGTGGGCACAGATGGGGATTTTCTATTCTAGCAATTCAGCTCCTCACTTTCCAGCCATGTGTGCCAATGGGCAGAGTATATCGGGTCTCTAGGAGATGTATGCAGTCTATATGATTGTCCTGATTGACCCAGATGCATTTCACCAGTACACCACTGAAAGAGTGAGGTCAGGACTCTTAATTCCACTGTACTTGTTAGATGTTAACTGGGTAGATAAAAATGGGTAGAGGATGCTGGCTGATGCATTTCTCAGTGCCCTCTGCTCCTAGACACCTTGGTTTGGAGATTAGGAACATGATAATCTCAGCAGCTGGAGATGGATTTGAAAAGCAGGATAAAGTGAAACTGGAAGGCCAGAAATGACAGAGAAAGCACTGTTTAAAGTCTTGATGCATGAGGGATCAGGCTAGAAAGGACTTAGAGAGTCCACTAAAGAATCAATCTTTCTGATTTCAGAAAGAACACTTGTAAATAAGACACACAGATTTGCTGCAGAAATAGATTTGTTTCATCGTGTGCCCACCATTTATAACACTGATCATATCATTATTCACATCACCTTCCCTGGATGATCTAATATACATGTATTTTGAAATATGGATTCAGAGAACATTGCTACATAAATCTCTTGGAAAGGAAACATTCAGTGATCTGGGTGGGGAGAGGTTCCTTCTGATGGGTTATTTTCAGGATTTTAAGGTCATTAAGAAGTGCAGAGAAGAAGCTGGCACAAGAGGTAAATTATATTTATGACAGGACATCTGGACTAATACAATGATGAATTAATGGAAGACGAGTGCTTCTGTGAATCCTTTTTAACAGTCCAAAAAGACAAAGTAATTTGTTTTGTTACTGTCTGCTTTTATTAGGAGAGTAATTGAGTTTGAGTTAAGGAAGGTCATTAGAAGGCAATGGAGAAATGAACAGAACGCATTTGTGTTGGCAAGAAAAGCAAAAAGCAAACTGTGAGCAAGGTTAATGTACTAAAAATACACCAGAACAAAGGATCATTCCATCCCTACAGTTTCTCTTTCTTTGTTGCATCAGGTTTGTCTTTATGCAAACTTAGTTATCTCCTTCATTACTTCTTTATTAACACAACTGGGACAAACATGGGCTATTTGGGCGGATCACCTGGACAATCTAAAGGAGTTTGATAATTCAATCAACCCTCTCAAAAATCACAGGAAGTTTCCCTTCCCAGTTACCAGTAATCTCACCGACACACTTTTTCCGCAAGAGGGTTGAATCCTAGAATGGAGTGAGTAAATAATCACTCAGTGGCCAGAGTATGAAATCTTGGGAGATCTGGTGATCACAATGCATGGCACATTCATGGAAAAACCAAGGGTTTGGAAAGTAAGGAGAAGATACCTGCAGTAAATGCATATAATGTAGAGAAGGGCTAAAGCAGTTCAATAAATGTTGGTAGTTCCCAACCCAGCTGAGGGTAGGTTTGGTTATATTGCCTTGTTGAGACTAGTCTAAATGATTCCAAGTTAAGGAGAGTTTCCATGTACAAATACAAGACTTCCTGTTGCCTCATGGACAGTTTTAGCCTCTCCTCTCTATAGAATCATTTCTCTCTCTACATACACAAACACACTCTTCCCCAATATTTCTTCCATCATTCTTTGTTAGAGAGGATACTTATATGAAAACAAACGCCGCTCTCAAGAGCTCATCTGCCCCAGCCAGGACAGAAACACCTTCCATTGAGACCTGCTTCATGGGTAAGCTTATGGGAAGCTGTGAAAGCACAGATCTTCAAAACAAAGTTCCATTGTGATGGGGGAGGGGGCATAGCATATATTTCCAAGACATCCCAGGAGGCATTCAGCCTCAGTAGGTTTTATCATTCACAAATGCTGCTAAGAACATTTTTACATTTAAGCTCCTGTCTGCTAAGGACCCAGGAGATTTGTCATTAGTGATCTTGATCTCTTTATTTCTTCACAGGTTTCCTTTGCCCCGACTTCAGAGGTCTAAGTGTGTTGGGCAAATCCTGCTTTCCTTACCCAGACAAAATTTGCACTGAAACCAATGTGAGTTTTGTCTGCATAAGTATTGTGACAAGACTCAAGGATATGGCCCACTGGATAACATTTGAAGAGCTGAAATTTTAATTATGCCCACTGAATATTAATAATGACTTGAAGAGCAGCTCAGACCCTATGGAAATCTCTGAAACACATTTTACTGAGAAAGAATGTCTTCCTGTTTTAACAATTAATTCCAGTTCGCTTTCCTCTTTCTTTATTGATAAGGATCTTTGTTAAGAGTTCATCTGGTTGTCCATGACTGAACCTTTGGACTAAATTGATAGACTCATAGATGTCAAAGCCAGAAGGGATCATTATTACCATCTCGTCTGACCTCCTGCATAATGCAGGCCAGAGAACTTCACTAGTCATGCCCAATAACTTGTGGTTGAGCTAGGCCATATCCTTGGGAAAGAGAAATCCAGCCTTGATGCAATGACTCCACGAGATGATGGGCGAAATCCTGGCTCCACTGGAACCTTGCCTTTGACCTCAATAGGGCCAGGATTTCACTGAGGAATTTTCCGCATTCCTTGGGAAGCTGTTCCAATGGTTAATTACCCTCAAATGTTAAAAATTTGCATCTTAATTCCAGTCTGATTTTTTCAAACTTCAGTTTCCAGCCATTAGTGCTCATGCCATTGTGTGCTTGATTAAAGAGCCCTCTAGCATCAACTAACAAGTGTGGTGCAGTGGTGTGGTTGTTAGCCTGGGACTCACAAGACTGGTTCAATTCTCTACTGTGCCACAGGCTTCCAGTGTGAGCTTAGCCACGTCACACTCTCTGTGATTCATTTCCCCATCTGTACAATGGTATTACTACTTCCTCATCTCACAGGGGTTTGGTCAGGACAATAACATTAAAGATGGTGAGGCACTCAGATGCTATGGTAGCGGAGGCTATCTCAGGTAGTGATCAAGTCACTTCTTAACACTGTCTTTAATAAGCTAAATGTAGTAGTCTCACCAATGCCATATAAGGCAGTTATCCCACCTCCCAAATCCTACTTCATCTTTCCCTGCTTTGCTATGGAGAAATCTCTTCACCCCCTTCTTCCTTGTGGGTAAGATTTGGAATTGTTCACGAGTAACTTGCTTTCTACTGAACTTACATAAATCCTGCCCGAATGATTAAAAACTGCTTTATATATATATATATATATATATATATATATATATATATATATA